>JBAWJQ010003198.1:0-17497 GCA_037783105.1 Bactrocera zonata | reverse complement strand
TACAAAATGTAGTGCAATTTCTGTTGTGACTTTGATTGTATGTCTATTTTAAATTCAACTTTAAATGACTTAGGGCTTTTTTGTTTCAAAAAAAAAAACTTCGAATGAGTCAGGGCTTTTTTTTATATGACTATAAATCCGTTATTTACGATCATAGTCCACTAATTTTTTAAGGGGAGGAGTATTTGACAGTGGTCTACCAGAATACATTACAAACGCGATTTCGAAAAAAATGTAGATACGCCTTTTCTATATTAAGCCAACGATATATAAGTAGCATATATGGAACAAAGGAAACTATTGAGACGATTTTACCTACATATGTATTTACTTATATTTGATACAAGGCTCTCTGAATTCCATTAGTTGATTGACAGATACTTTCGATATAAGGTCAAACATACATACATACCTACTGAGTTTGTATAACGTTTCATATTCAATATCTGGGAGCATGCAAATTTTTAGACCGATTTCCACCATTCTGGACAGAAATTATCTTAAAGACGCTATTTACGCATAGTTGTCTTCCCATAACTTCTTTAGTTTTTGATTTATGTATAGAGTGATTTTTTAAGAGCTTGATAACTTTTTTAAAAAAAAAAACGCATAAAATTTGCAAAATCTCATCGGTTCTTTATTTGAAACGTTAGATTGGTTCATGACATTTACTTTTTGAAGATAATTTCATTTAAATGTTGACCGCGGCTGCGTCTTAGGTGGTCCATTCGGAAAGTCCAATTTTGGGCAACTTTTTCGAGCATTTCGGCCGGAATAGCCCGAATTTCTTCGGAAATGTTGTCTTCCAAAGCTGGAATAGTTGCTGGCTTATTTCTGTAGACTTTAGACTTGACGTAGCCCCACAAAAAATAGTCTAAAGGCGTTAAATCGCATGATCTTGGTGGCCAACTTACGGGTCCATTTCTTGAGATGAATTGTTGTCCGAAGTTTTCCCTCAAAATGGCCATAGAATCGCGAGCTGTGTGGCATGTAGCGCCATCTTGTTGAAACCACATGTCAACCAAGTTCAGTTCTTCCATTTTTGGCAACAAAAAGTTTGTTAGCATCGAACGATAGCGATCGCCATTCACCGTAACGTTGCGTCCAACAGCATCTTTGAAAAAATACGGTCCAATGATTCCACCAGCGTACAAACCACACCAAACAGTGCATTTTTCGGGATGCATGGGCAGTTCTTGAACGGCTTCTGGTTGCTCTTCACCCCAAATGCGGCAATTTTGCTTATTTACGTAGCCATTCAACCAGAAATGAGCCTCATCGCTCATCGGACACGGACGCGAAACACATTTCGAACCGAACACTGATTTTGGTAATAAAATTCAATGATTTGCAAGCGTTGCTCGTTAGTAAGTCTATTCATGATGAAATGTCAAAGCATACTGAGCATCTTTCTCTTTGACACCATGTCTGACATCCCACGTGATCTGTCAAATACTACTGCATGAAAATCCTAACCTCAAAAAAATCACCCTTTACTTTAAATTGAAAGACCCAAACGGATTTGTGTCTTCTAGTTTTCGCCCAATAAAATAAGAATGTTGGCAATAAATTTGGTAAACTTAAAACATGAAATTATTTTATACACTAAATTTATACAGCTTTCCGTATCATCTCGGGTGTTATTGCACTTTTAGCAGTTTTCAGCATAAAGCTAAGGTTGTACTAAAATTAAATGGAGTAATTTTAGTAGTAACTCGTTCAGGAAATCTTACCTTTGATTTCACTTAGTATAGGTTAAGAATTAGTTTTCACTATTCTACTCATAAATACTCTCATTTTTTGAAGCGGCGAAAAAAATGTAATACAACATGAAATAAAATTAAAATAATAATATAGTACAAGTTACACATATTTCATAATGTCAGATGAATAAATAATCCGCCATCATATTATAATAATATATAATTATAACCAGAAATCTTAAAAAAATCTCTTGTTTACCTCAGGGTTCTAGGAGAAAATTATTTGCCACCTTTGTGCTTTCTAGATTTGTATGTACATACATACATATATCTAGAATTATTATTTTAACATTTTAAATACATCAAATCATAAAAAGAATAATAAAATTAGCCCATTAAAGTCTTATAAATAAAATAACTATATGTTCTTATAAAATTTGTAGTCAAGAGAAACCAGGAATTCAAGGTTTGTTTGAAACAAAATGCAAGTGATTTGACTATTTATTTGATAACAGGAGATATATCGCCTTGTTACCCTTTATCACTAGATTAATTCTCGTAAGGAAATAAAGAGTAGTTGATTGCAAATTAACTCTTTGTTGACCAGTTAACTGGGTATTCGAAATCAACCATTAGAAAGAGTATTTCCAAATATTGCTTTCCATCATTTAACGTATTGGTAAATACAGTGGAGTTTAAATGTTCACACAGCTCAATCGATAGACAGCTTTCACGATCACAAAATGTTTCTATTGAAATTAAACTAAACTGCAACAACAGATACGAAATCTTTCAAATAGAACCGCTAGTACATATGGGGTATTCCATACCAAATCGACCACTTTTGAACCCGACCCCTTTAGATTTTGCTGAAACTTATCCATCATTTTCTATCCTTTGAAAAACATTTTTGAGATTTTTTTTTAAATTTTTTGTCCAACTTCAAAAAAGTTATGAATTTTGCTATTTTTTGCTAAAAAATGGCTTTTTTACTTTCAAATAGCCATAACTTTTGTAGAAATTGACTTTTGGGGACCTTTTTTTTAAATTTTTGGTTTTGAATGAACTTTTCGAAAAAATACACGAAAAAAATTTAACACGATCAACTATATAAAATAATCGTTTTTTTTTTTAAGTAAAATCGTAATTTTTTTTTTGAAATTCGCCATTTTTTTTTTCCTTAAAAAAACTTCAATTAATTTGACAACTATTTCTGCTAATCCCGGAGTGGGCCGATTTTTTTTTATATTTTTTTATTTATTTAAAAAAAAAAGTGGGGAGGGTATCATTCAGAAGTGAGATTGTGTGACAAGGGGCAGGGGGGGTCAAAAGTTTTGTGATATCACATTTCAAAATTTGTGATGTACAAACGTGAAATTTATAGGTAAACATTTATAAACACAATCTTTGTTTTTTAATACTTAAGTTGTAACGAAGCTTTTTACTGCCCCTGCTTCTTACAAGTATAACTTGCTGAGGTATACTCGGCGTATCCAGGGTTCGTTACAATAAATTTGTAAACATTGGGGCTCTTCTGCGAATCGTACTTTATTTTATTTTGTATTATAATTTTAATCAAAGTTACAAAATTGTCTCCCGCGTTATAGTTTTAGCTTTACAACATTTTAAAGATTTTCATTTAGATGCAATTTATATAGCTACAAATGCCCCAGGAAGGAGTGCATTTAACAGAGTTGAACGACGCATGGCACCTCTCAGTCGCGAACTTACTGGTGCTATTAAAACATGATGATTTTGGGTCACATCTTGATTCAAGTAATCGAACTACTGACTTAGATCTAGAAAAACGAAACTTCGAAAAAGCGGGCAATGTGTTGGCTGACACTTGAAGCAAGTTAGTCATTGATAATTTTCCAGTCGTTGCTGAATGTGTTGCACCAAATGTTACTGTACTGGATATTGAACAGGCTATGATGTTGAAAAATAATGCTACTTGGTATGCTAATCATGTACATACGTGACTCAAATTGTGACAACTTGTGACAAGGACGGGGGGAGGGGTTAAAAAGTCCTTAAATTCGTGTGACGTAATTTATGGATGGCCCCTAAACTTTATTTCTATCATATAAAAAATATAATTTAACGATTTTATGATTTCACAGAAACAATACAAAAAATTATTTATTAATTTTTTCTCTGGCGTTTAAATATTTTACAAATTTTATGTTCAGTACAGTTTGAAAATTTTTTAACATACAAACAACCATTTTTGTCCGGAGCAATGCAGTTGTTGAGTTCCTACAATTGATTTCGTTTTCAAAAATCTGTCATTTAAATCAGTTAATGCTGTGTTAGAATCCTTTTCTGAAGAAAACTTAACTATGATATTTGGTAAGTTATTCGGATTAGATGGTGGTAAGACGGTGCTAAATGTTGGGTGTTTGGTTTGATAAATGCCCAAAAATTATTATTTTGTTCAATCTGGCCATAATGGAAAATGTTATAAAAAAACGCTAATTTTTAGGTGCTCTCACACTGGAATAAATTGAACATCCCTTTATTTCTGGTTTCTAGTGTACTGACTATAGGTAAGTCTATAATTGTCCAACCCTAGTTTATCGACCTTACTAGTAGGTAAAAATTTGAATCTAGGTGATTATATTCGTAAATTAAGTCTATAAATTGAGAATATTATATCATAAAATCGTTAAATTATATTTTTTATATGATAGAAATATAGTTTACGGGAAATTTTTTTTTTTTATTTTTTTTTAAATAAATAAAAAAATATAAAAAAAATCGGCCCACTCCGGGAGTTGTCAAATTAATTGAAGTTTTTTAAGGAAAAAAAAAATGGCGAACTTCCAAAAAAAAATACGATTTTACTTAAAAAACCGATTATTTTATATAGTTGATCGTGTTAAATTTTTTTCGTGTATTTTTTCGAAAAGTTCATTCAAAAACAAAAATTTATTAAAAAAAAGGTCCCCAAAAGTCAATTTCTACAAAATTTATGGCTATTTGAAAATAAAAAAGCCATTTTTTAGCAAAAAATAGCAAAATTCATAACTTTTTTGAAGTTGGACAAAAAATTCTCAAAAATGTTTTTCAAAGAGTAGAAAAGGATGGATAAGTTTCAGCAAAATCTGAAGGGGTCGGGTTCAAAAGTGGTCGATTTGGTATGGAATAACTCACATGTATGTGGTTGTTGGCAAAATTTTGCCGCTACTACAACAACAACGCATTTCGGTTGCCAAATATTCCAAAAATGCACTTAATATACCAATTTCAACCAAACTTTATGTAAATATTGCATATTACCATGCGGGATAAAAGCATTGAAATCTGTGCAATATTTGCTAATATTGTTGTTTTTGGCCAAATAAAAATCCGGGTCTTTTTCGGTTACGTAGACCTAACTGTGGGAACGACTAATAACTAAGTCCACTTTTATTATATTGACACAGCGCAAAAGTAGTAAATCATGATAACTCTCTAAGGAATAACCGCATAAACCATAAATTCGTTGACTTTATTACTAAAGAGTTGAACATTGGAACCGATTTATGTAAATCTTCATGTACGTATGTAACACTATCGAAATGGCCTTTTAGCTCAGTTAAATAAGCTCAGAGCAAAACAACCGGCTGAATTTGATTTCAGCCATTTCTTATTTTTCTTACTATATATTTGTTATTTTGTAATACAAATAACACATATTATTACTGCATTCAACACTTTTTGCATTCAATTAAAGAGCTATAGTAACTTTTCTCTTTACAGATGGCGGAGTTCAAGATTTCGAATGACATAAGCCTATGGTGTTTGGGAACATGTTTATAAAATTAAAAACCAAATTTTATATATAATATTTTTTTTTTAAGTAGTCAGATTTATTCAATTGTATAAACACACGAGTACTACTACGTTAAATAACATCATTATCATACAACTTTCATACATTTTTGTAAAGATAAATAAATAAATTAAACTGAGTTTTATATACAAACATATTTAAATCTAAAATTAACCTATAATTTCTTTGGCATTTACATGAATATTAGAATACTGTAAATTGGAATTTAGTCAACTTCCTCGACTGTTGGTCCACCGTAATTACCACCACCAAAACCACCAGATTGTTGTCCGCAATTACCAGGTTGTTGGCCAGCACCTCCTGCTTGTTGGTGCATCTTTGTCATAATTGGACTACATATTTTCGTTAGCTCCTCCAACTTATACTCGAACTCCTCCTTTTCGGCGGTGGTATTACTATCAAGCCATTTTATCGTTTCGTTACATTTCTCCAGTACGCGATCTTTATCTGATTGACTTAATTTGCTTCCTGCTTCGTCAGCTGCTTGTTTTACACCAAACACATAACTTTCAAGTTGATTGCGAGCAGCTATTCGTTGACGGTGTTTCTCATCTTCCTCGGCATATTTTTCGGCTTCATTTACCATACGATCGATGTCTGCTTGTGAAAGTCGTCCCTTATCGTTCTTTATGGTGATATTCTTAGCGTTGCCGGTGCTCATTTCCTTTGCCGTCACATTCAAAATTCCATTAGCATCCAAATCGAAAGTTACATCTACTTTGGGTACTCCTCGAGGAGCTGGTGGAATTCCAGTTAAATTGAATGTGCCCAACAAGTTGTTGTCTTTGGTCATGGCACGTTCACCCTCAAAAACCTGAATGGTGACAGCTGGTTGGTTGTCTGCATAGGTGGTGAAGGTTTTGGATTGTTTGCATGGAATACGACTGTTCCGCTCAATCAATTTGGTCATCACTCCACCAGCGGTCTCAATTCCTAGTGATAATGGTGCCACGTCTACCAAGAGGACATCCTGAATTGCACTGCTCTTATCACCACTCAGAATGGCTGCTTGAATTGCTGCACCATATGCCACCGCCTCGTCTGGATTGATAGAAAGGTTCAAAGTCTTTCCACCGAAGAATGTTTGTAGCAAGTTTTGTACTTTAGGAATTCGAGTTGAACCACCAACAAGGACAATATCGTGGATTTGACTTTTGTCCATTTTGGCATCGTTCAAAGCCTTTTCTACTGGATCTAGTGTACTGCGGAACAAATCACCACACATTTCCTCAAACCGTGCTCGACTAATTTTTGTGTAGAAGTCTACTCCTTCATATAGAGCATCAATCTCTATAGAAGCTTCAGTGCTGGATGACAGTGTACGTTTCGCACGCTCTGCTGCTGTTCTTAGTCGCCGCAAAGCTCGAGGATTTGATCGCAAATCCTTTTTATATTTACGTTTGAACTCTTCTGCAAAGTGGTTTACCAATCGATTGTCGAAGTCTTCTCCACCCAAGTGAGTATCACCAGCTGTCGCCCGCACTTCAAATAGTGAGCCTTCATCAATAGTTAAAATGGAAACGTCGAAAGTACCACCACCCAAATCGAATATCAGCACATTGCGTTCGCCTTTAAGGTTTTTATCCAAACCATAAGCTAAAGCCGCTGCTGTTGGTTCATTAATAATTCGAAGAACATTCAATCCTGCAATGGCACCAGCATCTTTGGTTGCCTGACGTTGTGAGTCGTTGAAGTAAGCCGGCACTGTGATAACGGCATCTCTTACAGATGTACCCAAATACGCTTCGGCAGTCTCTTTCATTTTTGTCAGCACCATTGAACTTATTTCTTCGGGTGCAAACTTTTTCTGTTCTCCTTTAAATTCAACACTTATCTTGGGCTTTCCACAATCGTTAACCACTGTAAAAGGCCAATGCTTTATGTCCGCCTGTATTTTCTGATCATCATACTTTCTTCCAATTAATCGTTTGGCATCAAACACTGTGTTCTTTGGATTCATGGCAACTTGATTCTTCGCAGCGTCACCAATAAGCCGCTCCGAGTCTGTGAACGCCACATAGCTAGGTGTTGTGCGATTACCTTGATCGTTCGCTATGATTTCCACTTTTCCGTGTTGGAATACTCCTACACACGAATATGTTGTTCCCAAATCTATTCCAATTGCAACCATTTTAATTGCGTTTTCGTACTTTTTAGTATTTTAATTAAACTTTTCAATATTCAATATTCTTAAATTATTTCTTATGCACTTGGTAAAAGATTTTTTGTATTGTTTTGTTTTGCTAAATAACTTTAGCTAAGTTTGTTTTGTTTATTCGCTTTGATTTTTCAATTGAAACTATGCGGAGAAGAAATTTTCGGCCTCTATTTATATGAAATCGGTCTGAGAGAGAATTGTCGAGAACAGATTTCTTGACATTTCTGGAATTGTCTATATGCTGTTCGCTTTAAATGAGACAGCTGACGACGAAAGGGTGCAATTATTGAGAGGAGAAAAAATATAAACTGTTCTCTAAAAGTTGGAGAGGGGTATCTCCTTCTCTTTTCAATCGAGAAAGCTAATGCAAATATTTGTACAAAGGTATTTTTTGGGAAATGAGAACGGAGAGTACCAGTACGAAAGAGAGCAATAATGTTATTTTTAAATTCACTAGGAACAAAAGTTCAATCACATTTTGTTAAATATATGTAGTTAGTTTAAAATGATGGAGAAGAGGCATAAATAATGCAAACATGTTTATTAATAAATGCAATTAAACTTAATGAACGGAGAATATTTAGTTCATATACAGTTTGTACTTTTTTATTTACATGCACCTTCATGCTTTGAAATAAACTGTTGACCTACCCTATTGACAAAGCGACGTATGTATGTACATACATACACAAATATTGCGCAACGTTGGAGTTAAAATTTAACTACATATGCCGTTGCAATTGTGCTAAAAGTATATAAGTATGTAAGTATGTATGTACATATGTTTACTTTTCATACGAGCAGCCGATAGTTCAACTAAAAACAAATGTCTGATTTTTAATGGACCAGTAACACCGGTGTGGTTTTAAATTTTATGAAAGAAAGCGGAATCGGATTATAATTTATCGTGTTTTGGAAATTTTGAACTAAGTATAGCTACAAATTCGTTATAACTTAAAAATTAGATGTGTTGCAGATCTCTTGATGCAGAAGGCTACGATTTCCATTTGGTATGAATCAACATTTCTAAATACATGTACAACAGATTTACAGAACCAACTATATACATACATATGTATAAAAATATTATAGAATTATCATAATAGCATTTGTTTAGATTTGTTTAACAGTTTTAATCGGATATTTCCGATGATAAACATAACTTCTGAACCCGTTTACATCATATAGTACAATTTTGTTCTCATTAGCCGGAAGAGTATGGTGTTCTAATCGAAATGTACAGCTAATTCAGTCGCAGCCGGATATCCACGAAAGGATCAGTAGCTTTCTAACTTTCAAATTTTACAATTACAAAATTAACAAAAATATCCCAGAACTTAATCAATTACTAGAAAAAATTTTACTCCCAAGAGAAATATTTCATGCATAAATTTATTTCCTACATACTAATAATTTGATGAGAGAACTAGATACTCTTTCTTACTCTCCTTATCAACTGTTGGAGAGAACCAATCAGTGGTAGACTCTCAAATCTCAGAGAGATTCAACAGACAACAGCAGTAAATTTTTTAAGATATTATAAACAAACACGTTTTATGCTTTTTTCAGCAATGTCATTTCACCCTAAAGGTTTTCTGAATTTGTTCTTTGTGTAAAATTTTGTTGTTATAACAGCGTCGTTAAAATCTTTAGAACTAACTACAATTTTCTAGATTCCTACTGGCAACATATTTTACGGCGCTTTATCGTATTTCTCAATTGCGAGTAGCGAATGGTGTATAGACAATTCCAGAAATGTCAAGAAATCTGTTCTCGACAATTCTCTCTCAGACCGATTTCATATAAATAGAGGCCGAAAATTTCTCCGCCGCATAGTTTCAATTGAAAAGTCAAAGCGAATAAACAAAACAAACTTAGCTAAAGTTATTTAGCAAAACAATACAAAAAATCTTTTACCAAGTGCATAAGAAACAATTTAAGAACATTGAATATTGAAAAGTTTAATTGAAATACTAAAAAGTACGAAAACGCAATTAAAATGGTTGCAATTGGAATAGATTTGGGAACAACATACTCGTGTGTAGGAGTATTCCAACACGGAAAAGTGGAAATCATAGCGAACGATCAAGGTAATCGCACAACACCCAGCTATGTGGCGTTCACAGACTCGGAGCGGCTTATTGGTGACGCTGCGAAGAATCAAGTTGCCATGAATCCAAAGAACACAGTGTTTGATGCCAAACGATTAATTGGAAGAAAGTATGATGATCAGAAAATACAGGCGGACATAAAGCATTGGCCTTTTACAGTGGTTAACGATTGTGGAAAGCCCAAGATAAGTGTTGAATTTAAAGGAGAACAGAAAAAGTTTGCACCCGAAGAAATAAGTTCAATGGTGCTGACAAAAATGAAAGAGACTGCCGAAGCGTATTTGGGTACATCTGTAAGAGATGCCGTTATCACAGTGCCGGCTTACTTCAACGACTCACAACGTCAGGCCACCAAAGATGCTGGTGCCATTGCAGGATTGAATGTTCTTCGAATTATTAATGAACCAACAGCAGCGGCTTTAGCTTATGGTTTGGATAAAAACCTTAAAGGCGAACGCAATGTGCTGATATTCGATTTGGGTGGTGGTACCTTCGATGTTTCCATTTTAACTATTGATGAAGGCTCACTATTTGAAGTGCGGGCGACAGCTGGTGATACTCACTTGGGTGGAGAAGACTTCGACAATCGATTGGTAAACCACTTTGCAGAAGAGTTCAAACGTAAATATAAAAAGGATTTGCGATCAAATCCTCGAGCGTTGCGACGGTTAAGAACAGCAGCAGAGCGTGCGAAACGTACACTGTCATCCAGCACTGAAGCTTCTATAGAGATTGATGCTCTATATGAAGGAGTAGACTTCTACACAAAAATTAGTCGAGCACGGTTTGAGGAAATGTGTGGTGATTTGTTCCGCAGTACACTAGATCCAGTAGAAAAGGCTTTGAACGATGCCAAAATGGACAAAAGTCAAATCCACGATATTGTCCTTGTTGGTGGTTCAACTCGAATTCCTAAAGTACAAAACTTGCTACAAACATTCTTCGGTGGAAAGCCTTTGAACCTTTCTATCAATCCAGATGAGGCGGTGGCATATGGTGCAGCAATTCAAGCAGCCATTCTGAGTGGTGATAAGAGCAGTGCAATTCAGGATGTCCTCTTGGTAGACGTGGCACCATTATCACTAGGAATTGAGACAGCTGGTGGAGTGATGACCAAATTGATTGAGCGGAACAGTCGTATTCCATGCAAACAATCCAAAACCTTCACCACCTATGCAGACAACCAACCAGCTGTCACCATTCAGGTGTTTGAAGGTGAACGTGCCATGACCAAAGACAACAACTTGTTGGGCACATTCAATTTAACTGGAATTCCACCAGCTCCTCGAGGAGTACCCAAAGTAGATGTAACTTTCGATTTGGACGCTAATGGAATTTTGAATGTGACGGCAAAGGAAATGAGCACCGGCAACGCTAAAAATATAACCATAAAGAACGATAAGGGACGACTTTCACAAGCAGACATCGATCGTATGGTAAATGAAGCCGAAAAATATGCCGAGGAAGATGAGAAACACCGTCAACGAATAACTGCTCGCAATGAACTTGAAAGCTATGTGTTTGGTGTAAAACAAGCAGCAGACGAAGCGGGAAGCAAATTAAGTCAATCAGATAAAGATCGAGTACTGGAGAAGTGTAAAGAGACGATTAAATGGCTTGATGGCAATACCACTGCCGAAAAGGAGGAGTTCGAGTATAAGTTGGAGGAGCTGACGAAAATATGTAGTCCAATTATGACAAAGATGCACCAACAAGCAGGAGGTGCTGGCCAACAACCACAACCTGGTAATTACAGTGGGCCAACAGTCGAGGAAGTTGATTAAATATGAGTCGCTGATATTATGAAAAAGTATTGTTACAAAAGTAGTATTAAGTTGTATTTGTATTGCTATATGCATCCATTATTATGAACAATAGCTGTAGGTATATGGAATAGCATTTGTCTTATTGTAGACATCTGGCGCCGCGGCTGTTTGTTTGTCGAAGCAATAGCTACATCTGGCGCCGTATAGCAGTATGTTCTGGTGGTTTCTAGACGCAATATTCTAGAAGGACACATCGGCATCTAGCGACATCTGGCGCCGTATAGCAGTATGTTCTGGTGGTTTCTAGACGCAATATTCTAGAAGGACACATCGGCATCTAGCGAGAAGTGCGTAGCTATATAAGCCGTGGCAGCGCCAACGTAATCAATCAGTGCTAAGAGTAAACTGCTATAGTGTAGACGAGTTGTGAAATAAAGAGTTGTTGAATTAAATTAAACAGTGTTGATTTTATTTGTCAATCCAGAGATACGAACCTAACAAAGTAAACTAGCAAGCAGTAAATTCGTAACAATTGGTGTCAGAAGTGGGATTGTCAAATAATCCAAATTCAAAATGGTTAAATTCGGAGAATTGAGAATTCAGCAATTAAAAAAGGAACTGGAGGGGCGTAATTTGCCGATAAGCGGACAAAAGGCGGATCTGCAGGCACGATTACGTGAAGCAATGGAAGCGGATGGAATTAATGTCGACGAATTCGAATTTGATGGCCCAGAAACTTCTACAAAGGTAGAAGAAAAAGTAGAAGAACAACGAACATCATCAAGTGTGGACATGAACATGCTGTTAGTGGCTATTAAGCAAATGGCAGAGAATGCAGTGCAAACAGAAAATCGTCTGGCACAGCAAATAGCTGAAAATACATCACAGTTAGAGTCTCGCCTTACACAACAACATCGTTTGGTACAACAGATCACGGAAAATACTACACAACTACAAAAACAAGTGCAAGAGAAATTTTCAAAATTTGAAGACGAATTAAGCACTTTAAAAAATGACGAAGAAAATTTAAAAGCAGAAGTTCTTATATTAAGTAATCGTGTGCGAGAACTGCAACTGCATGGCCCTGCACCATCAACAAATAATCAAAGATTGAAGGCACCCACATTCGATGGAAGTATTCCATTTCAAATTTTCAAACTTCAGTTTGAAAAGACAGCAACGGCCAATAACTGGAATGCAGCGGACAAAGTGGCGTCTTTGTTTGTATCATTGAAAGGACCGGCAGCAGAAATCCTTCAGACTATTCCAGACTGTGAACGGGACAACTATGAGGCATTGATGAGTGCGATAGAAAGACGTTATGGTAGTGAGCACCGGAAACAAATATACCAGATCGAACTGCAAAATAGGGGTCAGAAAATGAACGAGTCATTGCAAGAGTTCGCAACTGAAATTGAACGACTGGCTCATTTGGCAAATGCAGATGCACCTGTGGATTACATTGAGAGGGTAAAAATTCAATGTTTCATAAATGGAATTCGTGATGTGGACACCAAACGCGCCACATATGCATTGCCAAAAAGAACGTTTGCTGAAACGGTTTCGCACGCCCTCACACAGGAAACAGCTTCCCTACTAAGTAAACCAGCACACAAAGTACAAAGGGTTGAAATGGAACAACCGGCGCTGATGGAAGAAATATTGAAGACTCTGAAGACAATTGCTGCACCGCGAGTAAATACAACAGGAAGATGTTTCAACTGTGGAAAAGCGGGTCACTTTGCCCGAAATTGCAATATAAAAGTAAACCCATCAAAACGGAAACAACCAACAGATAACGAGGACGGAGCATCCACATCTCACAAGTCGTTAAACTAAAACGGAACAGTTCAAAGGGGCGTGAGCTGGTTCCCACAACTATTTGCCCCGCCATCTCGATATCACAAATAGGTCGCCATGACAACAATCTTACTATCAACGGCATCGTAAATGGACGAATGTCAACGCTTACTTTGGATACTGGTGCCACACATTCAATCATCCGACCGGATGTGGTAAGAGGAACGGTTGAACCATTAGTCGGTTGCAAGCTTCGAACGGCCACCGGAGAGGAAGCAGCTGTCGCGGGAAAAGTGTTTTGCGAAGTGATGATTGGTACCCTGGAAGTTAATCACACCTTCATCGTAGCAGAAATCACGGATGAAATTATAATGGGAGTAGATTTCATGATTGATCACGGGGTTACTTTGGATTTAAACAAGCAAATGCTGTTTTGCCAGGACATGGAGATGCCTATAAACACCGGATATGTGACCAACGTTGAAAGTAAGAGGGTGATTGTTGATGATAATCAGAGTATTCCACCAAAATCTGAGGCGATTGTATGGGCTAAAGTGAATGGAGGAGGTGGGACTGAAGAGTTGTGGATTGTGGAACCAACAAAAATAGATACACCCATATTGGTAGGAAGAACGCTTGTGAAAACTAGAGAAGACGCCACCATTCCGGTCAGAGTAGTGAATGAATTCAACACGCCTATAAGGCTGAAGAAAGGAGCAGTAATTGGACAGTGCCAGAATATAAGTGCAATAGCACGATGCGAACGGTCACAACAGAAGCCTACTATTGAGCCACAGCAGATAAGTCCTACACTCCTAAATAATTTGCTGAACGAACTGCATGGAAATGAAAAATTAAAAGCAGAAAAACTATTAGAAAAATACGCATCCATATTTGCAAACGAAGGAAACACAGGAAGAACCGGCATTGTCAAACATCGCATAAATACTGGAGACGCTAAACCAATCCGACAAGCTCCGCGTAGGGTTCCACTAGCAAAACGTGAAGATGCTAACAAAATTATTGAAGACATGCACAAAAACGGTGTAATCGAACCTTCAATAAGTCCATGGAGCTCACCTATCGTCTTAGTTAAAAAGAAAGATGGTAGCACCCGTTTCTGCGTAGATTATAGGAAGTTGAATGATGTCACAAAGAAAGACAGTTATCCTCTACCAAGAATCGACGATACATTAGACACCTTGTCTGGAGCGAAATGGTTTTCTACATTAGATCTACAAAGTGGATATTGGCAAGTCGAGATCGATGAACGTGACCGTGAAAAGACCGCTTTCAGTATGGGCGACGGGTTATGGGAATTCTCTGTGATGCCATTTGGGTTATGTAATGCGCCTGCAACGTTCGAGCGACTGATGGAACATGTGTTAAAAGGACTCAACTGGAAGACATGTTTGGTGTATCTTGATGACATTATCATCATGGGAAAAGTTTTGATGATCATCTGAAAAATCTAGAGGAAGTCTTTCAGCGAATAGCATCAGCCGGATTACGCTTGAATCCCAAAAAGTGTTCATTATGGAAGAAGCAGGTCACATATCTCGGACATAAAGTGTCAACTGAGGGAATTCACACCGAGGAAGGAAAAATAAAAGCAGTGAAAGATTGGCCTCGACCCACCAACATTCATGAACTCCGCAGCTTCCTCGGCTTATGCACGTATTATCGCCGTTTCGTACCTGGATTTGCGAACGTGGCTAGAAGTTTACATGATTTAACAAAGAAGAATCGCCCGTTTGTATGGCAGTTGGAACAAGAAAAAGCGTTTGAGCGGCTGAAAGAACTACTTTGTACGGCACCGATGTTAGCTTATCCAATACCTGGAAAGAAATTCATCCTGGATACAGATGCGAGCGCTTATGGAATTGGAGGTGTCCTGTCTCAGCTCATCGACGGACAAGAAAGAGTAATTGGGTATTACAGCAGAGTGCTCGGGAAACCAGAGAAAAACTACTGTGTGACGCGCAAAGAACTACTAGCTGTGGTGGAATGTGTAAAACATTTCCACAAGTATTTGTATGGACAACGATTCTTGCTGAGGACTGATCATGCAGCATTAAAATGGTTATTACAGTTTAAGAATCCGGAAGGCCAAATTGCACGATGGATCGAAAGATTACAGAATTACGACTTCGAAACGGAACATCGAAAGGGGATTCACCACAAAAATGCGGATGCATTATCACGTCGCCCTTGTCCACTGGAATGTAAACATTGCTCCAAATCAGAGGGAAAAGAAGGTATAATCGACGTGCGATTACTGAATATAGAACCTGAAGATGATTGGACTCCTCACCGCATCAGAATCAATCAGCTGGAGGACCCTGATCTTGCAAAGCTGATAATGGCCAAAGAAAATGGGGTACGACCACCAAAGGAACAAATAAGTAGCGAGAGTCCAACTGCAAAAGCATATTGGGCCCAATGGAACAGCATAAACCTCGTTAATGGATACCTTCATCGTACCTGGGAAAGCGAAGATGGCAAACAGTCTCGTCTGCTTATCATAGTACCGAAGTCCATGATCCCGAAAGTATTGAAAGAATATCACAATGGACCTAGTGGAGGGCACCTTGGAATAACAAAAACTATAGAGAAGATTAAACAACGGTTCTACTGGATCGGTTGTCGAGATTCCATAGCAGAATGGATAAGTAATTGCGTAGAGTGCATGGCAGCTAAAGGTCCTAAAGCCAAAAGTCGCGGTAGGCTACAACAGTACAACGTGGGATCACCATTTGAACGAGTCGCAATGGATGTTGCAGGTCCGTTCCCAACCAGTACGGCCGGAAACAAATATCTACTGGTTGTCATGGACTATTTCAGTAAATGGCCAGAAGTATATGCCTTACCAAACCAGGAAGCGAAGACAGTAGCCGAAGCGTTTGTAGAAAATTGGATAACAAGGTTCGGAGTGCCCGTCGAATTACACTCAGATCAAGGCAGGAATTTCGAATCTTCCATTTTCCAAGAAGTCTGTACATTATTGGGCATCCACAAGACACGGACAACAGCGTTACACCCACAATCAGATGGGATGGTAGAGAGATTCAATCGAACGCTCGAAGAACATCTGCGGAAAATCGTCGATAAAGATCAACGGAATTGGGACAAGTGCATCCAGATGTTCCTGCTGGCGTATCGTTCAGCGAAGCACGAGACAACTGGTTACACGCCAGCAAAGATTATTTTCGGATCTGATCTGCGACTCCCTGCTGATCTTAAGTTTGGAACGAATCCTACAGCTGTAAGAAATGATGGAGATTATTGTTCTGCCTTAAAGGAAGAAATGAATGAATTGCATCTAATGGTAAGACAGCATACGCATCTGATGAGCAATAAGATGAAGGACCGGTTCGATCAAGCGGCAAATTCAAAAGGTTTTGAAGAAGGTGATCTGGTCCTATTGTACAATCCACTTCGAAAGAAAGGCTTGTCCCCGAAACTGCAGTCAGCCTGGGAAGGACCCTATATGGTGATAAAACGACTTAATGACGTGGTATACCGCATACAAAGGAATGGAAAAGCACGATGTAAAATGAAAGTAGTACATTTGGAGAGGCTCGCCCCATTTGGTTCAAGAGGATTTGTGCCTAATCGGGACGATTAGGCTTTAGTGGAGGGCAGTGTTACAAAAGTAGTATTAAGTTGTATTTGTATTGCTATATGCATCCATTATTATGAACAATAGCTGTAGGTATATGGAATAGCATTTGTCTTATTGTAGACATCTGGCGCCGCGGCTGTTTGTTTGTCGAAGCAATAGCTACATCTGGCGCCGTATAGCAGTATGTTCTGGTGGTTTCTAGACGCAATATTCTAGAAGGACACATCGGCATCTAGCGACATCTGGCGCCGTATAGCAGTATGTTCTGGTGGTTTCTAGACGCAATATTCTAGAAGGACACATCGGCATCTAGCGAGAAGTGCGTAGCTATATAAGCCGTGGCAGCGCCAACGTAATCAATCAGTGCTAAGAGTAAACTGCTATAGTGTAGACGAGTTGTGAAATAAAGAGTTGTTGAATTAAATTAAACAGTGTTGATTTTATTTGTCAATCCAGAGATACGAACCTAACAAAGTAAACTAGCAAGCAGTAAATT
>JBAWJQ010003196.1:0-18203 GCA_037783105.1 Bactrocera zonata | reverse complement strand
TAGTGGATAATAATTTTTTTATAGTAGTTTTTATGGATGGAGTCATGTGTAGAAGTTCACGCAAGTGAGGAAAGTTCTCTGATCGCCATTCACTTGGGAGTGGCCAG
Organism: Bactrocera zonata; assembly: GCA_037783105.1. Classification (NCBI taxonomy): domain Eukaryota; kingdom Metazoa; phylum Arthropoda; class Insecta; order Diptera; family Tephritidae; genus Bactrocera; species Bactrocera zonata. The sequence continues at coordinate 18,096 of JBAWJQ010003196.1, read as the reverse complement.
AAACGATTCTTTTACATATGACTCAAGCAGCTCACGACTTCCGGTCTTTGACCAAGTATCCTCTGGGTAGCCTAAAAACATCCGTTTGAAGGCGAGCTAAAGTGAGAAGGCGAAATATTCCCCTACTTAGGGTTGTGCGCTGGGTTTGGGACCCGCCACGTAAAAACCATCCCCAATGAAAAATCGCAAACAGCCTCGGATGAAAGACCCCCTTTTGATGACGACCACGGCAAACGAAATAAGGACTATGATTTGAGGGCATGCACCTGGAATGTCCGGTCCCTTAATTGGGAAGGTGCCGCTGCCCAGCTGGTAGATGTCCTCGTAAAGATAAAGGCTGACATCACCGCCGTCCAAGAAATGCGATGGACGGGACAAGGACAGAGACGAGTAGGTCCTTGTGACATTTACTACAGTGGCCATATAAAGGAGCGCAAGTTTGGTGTTGGATTCGTGGTGGGAGAGAGACTCCGTCGCCGAGTACTATCATTCACTCCGGAGAATGAACGTCTAGCCACAATCCGCATCAAAGCGAGGTTCTTCAACATATCGCTGATTTGCGCCCACGCCCCGACGGAAGAGAAGGACGATGTGACCAAAGATGCCTTTTATGAGTGCTTGGAGCGCACTTATGAGAGATGCCCCCGCCACGACGTCAAAATCGTGCTTGGCGACTTCAACGCCAGGGTGGGCAAAGAAGGTATCTTTGGCACTACGGTCGGTAAATTCAGCCTCCACGAGGAAACATCCCCAAATGGGTTGAGGCTAATCGACTTCGCCGGGGCCCGAAATATGGTTATCTGTAGTACTAGATTCCAGCATAAGAAGATACATCAAGCTACCTGGCGGTCTCCGGATCGAAAAACCACCAACCAGATCGATCATGTTGTGATAGACGGAAGACACGTCTCCAGTGTTTTAGCTGTGCGTGCGCTCCGAGGTCCTAACATCGACTCGGACCACTATATTGTTGCAGCCAAAATTCGCACCCGCCTCTGTGCAGCAAAAACGCACGCCAACAAACACAAGGAAGGTTCGACGTCGAGAAGCTGCAATCACAACAGACAGGCGAACGATTTTCTACTCGGCTTGCACTCCTGCTCTCTGAGAGCACTCGTCAACAACTCGGTATAAGGGAACTGTGGGACGGCATTTCAAACTCCTTACGTACAGCTGCAACCGAAACCATTGATTTTCGGAAAGTGCAAAGGAACAGCTGGTACGACGAGGAGTGCCGTGTCGCAGCGGAGAGAAAACAGGCTGCCTACCTCGCAACGTTACGATCGACCACAACACGTGCGGGATGGGATAGATACCGAGAGTTGAAGAGGGAAGCGAGACGCATTTGTAGACAGAAAAAGAAAGAGGCCGAAATGCGTGAGTACGAAGAGCTTGATAAGCTGGCCGACAGGGGTAATGCTCGAAAATTCTACGAAAAGATGCGGCGGCTTACAGAAGGTTTCAAGACCGGAGCATACTCTTGTAGAACCCCCCAAGGTGATCTAGCCACCGATGCCCAGAGCATACTTAAATTATGGAGGGAACACTTCTCCAGCCTGCTGAATGGCAGTGAACACACAACACCAGGAGAAAACCTGATATCATCGGCCTCAACACCCGCGCCGTTAGTTCTGCTTTCTCCAGACTGAACAAGGAAGCAACTCAAATGGGTCTGGCAGTGAACGAGGGCAAGACGAAATATCTCCTGTCATCAAACAAACAGTCGTCGCACTCGCGACTTGGCACTCACGTCACTGTTGACAGTCATAACTTTGAAGTTGTAGATAATTTCGTCTATCTTGGAACCAGCGTAAACACCACCAACAATGTCAGCCTGGAAATCCAACGCAGGATTACTCTTGCCAACAGGTGCTACTTTGGACTGAGTAGGCAATTGAAAAGTAAAGTCCTCTCTCGACGAACAAAAGCCAAACTCTATAAGTCGCTCATAATTCCCGTCCTGCTATACGGTGCAGAGGCTTGGACGATGACAACAACCGATGAGTCGACCTTAAGAGTTTTCGAGAGAAAAGTTCTGCGAAAGATTTATGGTCCTTTGCGCGTTGGCCATGGCGAATATCGCATTCGATGGAACGATGAGCTGTACGAGATATACGACGACATTGACATAGTTCAGCGAATTAAAAGACAGCGGCTACGCTGGCTAGGTCATGTTGTCCGGATGGATGAAAACACTCCAGCTCTGAAAGTATTCGCAGTACCCGCCGCGGGAAGCAGAGGAAGAGGAAGACCTCCACTCCGTTGGAAGGACCAAGTGGAGAAGGACCTGGCTTCGCTTGGAATATCCAATTGGCGCCACGTAGCGAAGAGAAGAAACGACTGGCGCGCTGTTGTTGACTCGGCTATAATCGCATAAGCGGTGTCTACGCCAGTAAAGAAGAAGAAGAGTTTTTATTTCTTTTGACACTATGACCCGGGGCCCGGATGAAATGGGCATGTTTAACAGACTATTAAGCCTTTCCAAGCAGCCAAGGATCATTAGAGATTAATGTATTAGAAAATATTTTCTTACTGATTTCTTTACATGGACTTAATCAGCTTGAGAATTGAGCGGAAATTTCGAGTTTTTTAGTTCTTAAATCAGCTCATGGGTTTTTATAAACAGTCTTGTAAACGGTACATTACCTCCTGAGAGACTTGACCAACACACACACTATACAATTTTTGATTCCACATACAAACACTCACTAATTAGTCCTCCTCATTATGTGACCACGCAAAGGCATTATGAATAACCCCACGTGAGTGATTCATTAATCGTTTTAGCGTCTATGTTTGCTCTCTTTTGGCGGCCAATCGATTTGATTGTTGTTTCAAAAATGCATACACACATATGTATGTACATAGACAAAAAACTCAAACTGTAGTAACACTTATTAAGACCACATTGGCATTTTGAATATTTTTTTTCGTTTTTCTTCGCTTAATTAAACGCCTTGCATCACCATTGTCTGGCGAAATACACCGAAAATAACTTGCAGACAAATTGGTGATAGTAAATTAAAGCGAGCAGCCAAAAGCGGGTCAATAAAAAATGCACTTGAATTGATTTATATACAATCATATACATTTGATTTATTATTACCCTAATTTAATTTGATTTAAATAAATTTAATTGAATTAGCAACATAGACTTATACACACAGACATATTAACGAGTAGAATTATATCACGCGTGTGTATTGGCGATAATGACACCATATTTGTCGATTGAGTGAATTGTGTTCTGGCATTGGGTCACTTAATTGCCTTGCTGAGCTCATCCGCACATCTTTTGGAGTTGCGAAAGCAAAAACGACTTAAAAAAAATTAAAAAAAATACTGCTCGAGCGGAACTAAATTTAGTTTAAATGCGGTTCAAATTTTTTTTTTTTGGTGCGACAGGTGCTCTTTTTAGATTTGTTTTTCATTTTGTTCTTTTTTTTTCTGTTTAGTAATGGGTTTAAGCTTCCATTTTCGTTTAGAATTATGAAAAGCGAACACGAACTTTAATGTTCTTTGCTACTAAATTGGAAGTGTGATTTTGCAAAATAACACATGTCTTACTAGTTTAAAGAAAATGTTTAAGATAGTCGTTCCACCAAGTCGTTTGAGACAAAAAAAAATTAATAAAATATGATAATCAGTTTCAGCTGAATAGTTCTAAAATTTAATTACTAGTCACCTCCGCGCATTTTTCTTTAATCGTTCTAAATGTTGCCTACATTTCGGCGCGCATACAAAAACTGTGCGAAAAGAGTGAATATATAAAAAGTAAGCAAATGTATATAACAGGTTTTTCAATAAGAGTGCTACAAAAACGGTTTGGAACATCAATAAAATTCTTTCCGTATGGAACTCGATTTTTTTGCATGGCCTCCAGGGGCACACTTGCACAAGTCCAGACACTAAACCCAATATTCGACGACTTGCAAGCATAAATCGGCAAATGTTACTGCAATTTCACGTTCGATATTCGTACGAAACTCATCAATCGTCAATGGCTTCGTGGCATAGAACATAGACTTGACACAGCCCCACAAGAAATAGTCTAACGTTGTCAAATCGCACGTCCGAGGCGGCCAGTTGACTGGGCCATTTCGTGAGATAACACATTTACCAAACTTGGCTTTTAATAAATCGATTGTGACATTCGTTGTGTAGCTTGTGGTGCCGTCGTGTTGGAACCACATATTTTCAAAGTCCATATCATCTGATTCGGGCCAAAAATATACGGTTATCATTGAGCGGTAGTGATTCCCATTCACAGTAACGTGCCAATCTTGATCATCACGGAAGAAGTACAGTCCAATGAAGACGGCCCATGAACCGTAACAAACCGTAATTTTTTCGGAATGCAATGGTGACTAATGAAGTACGGGTGGATTGTGGCCTGACCAATAACGCACTTTTTTTACTTATTGACCAAGCCATTCGCCCAGAAATGAGCCTCATCGCTGAAGATGATTTTTCAATGAAAATCCGGATCATTTTCAAGTTTTTGCTCAGCCCAATTCACGAACATACGACGATTCTGGTGGTCAAGCGGCTTCAGTTCTTCAATTTGATCTTGTGAGGATGTAGGCCAAAGACATTTTCGCAAATTTCGGAACAACGACGTCACAATGATGTCCAACGCTTGAGAACGACGTTGGGGAAACTGATTTGGGTCTTCCTCAATTGATACGCTAGCGGCAGCAATTATCTCAACACTACCCGCATTTCTTTATCTCACTGGCACGAGAACATTTTTTACTGTGCCTGTGGGTTAAAATTTTTCCACTGGACGCTCAATTGTTGATCTCACAGGATGATTATGATGACTATAAATTGAAAGCAGGACTCTTAAAGTTGAGGCCACTGACTCCAAATTTTGGTAGTAAATTTTAATAATTTCGACTTGTTGTTGAATCGTATACCTTTCCATGATGAAATGACAACTTTTATTGAAGAGAAGTGTCAGAAGAACGGGAAAAATATGGCGTGGTTTGCTGTCCCTATTTATTTTTATAGCACAAAAGAGCTACAACCTACTATGTAAGCTTAGGCTTCGGTTTAAAGAACTACGAAGCTCATTTTTCACCGAATTCAGTCACATTATATTTCATCTTAAATGTAGGCAACTATTGAGCATGTTTTAACTATATTAAATATATCCAGTTGTTTACTTTTAGTCTCAAGAAAAATAATATTGGCAACAAAAAGCCTTATCAAATAAATTCAGTGTAAGATTGTCGCCGACAACACATAATTAAGGCGATTTATTTCCAGAGAAAAAATATTCTAAAAAAATTTAAAGTGCGCACTCGAAATCAACACTTCTGTGCTTTAAGTGTTTACTACTAGCAGTACTCATAATAACACTTAACTTGTGCAAATACCTCTCAAATATTCACAAATACAATGTAGTCAGTATTTTTTCAACGAAAAAACGCAAATCAAATGTTCAGTCATGAAATCACTAAACCATAACTAAACAACCTGAAATTTAGTCAATAATGTGCCTCATTAGAATAGTGTTACCAATCTAAATTAGCGCTAATTGCGTGCTCTATCACTAATCACACTAATCTCAATCTAAAACGAATGCAAATGAGCGTGGAGGTGACAATTAGTGACTTTATGAAAAGTGACAAATCAGCGTGTGGAAAACCAATAGATTACAGAATAGACATGCATAACGCATGAAGATAAGGCTTGTAAATATATGTATTTTTGGACCTGTGTTTGATTATTTTTAACCAGGTTTTAATTCAAACGATCAACAACACGATTTTCAGTGATTAATTGAAAACTAATTTTTATGGGTTTCCTTTTTTTGTATTAAAATGAATTTGATTTGTCATACCCACAAGAAAAGTTCGGAGGCTCCATAAAATGTATGTATAATCGTATCAAGCTAAGTCGACTTAGCCATATTCCTCTGAATATGCGCGAAATAGGCCTTCATTTTTCGAAATATCGATCTGAATTTTTTTGCCCGTCCATTTCTCTCCAAGAAGTTGCTTATTTATTGGAATCGACGATATCAGACCACTATAGCATATAACTGATATATAAACTGAACGATCTAAATTAAGTTCCTGAATGAGAAACTTTTTTCTTTGATAAGATATCTTCACCAAATGGAGCATTATCAAAGACATAGAAGAAAATATTCTGTATAATATTCGAACAAATTGTTTTAAAAGGCCCGATATTGCATATAGTTATCATTCAAAGTGAACTATCAAAATTAAGATAAACATCTTTCTGTACCCTTTTATGAAGTAAGAAATGCACTTCAATGCAAAGACCTCAAAAGAGAGTGGATGGCAAAGGAGTTTACGACTTGCCGGAGGAACTTCCAACATCTATAAGGATGTATAAAAAATATGACAAAATCTATTGTTCGGAACTGGATCTGAGGCGACCCTTCAAGCTTCTGGAATACTGCAGGATCTTGCAGGCAGAAGTCTTTGCGGTCATGAAAATGGCTGAGATGGCTAACGACTTATGAAACAAAATAAAGAAGATCAATATACACATACCATATATGCTGGTAGGCAGTTAAGACCATAAGCTCACAGCGCATTACATCAGAGAATTTCCTTAGAAGCAGGGAGGCAGTAGATCTAGCAGTTGCCGGAAAGTGGCTGCAAATATGTATGCTGGACTCCAGGCCACAAAGAAATGCCGAGAACTGAAATAGCTGATGAGCTTGCCAAATTTGCCATCCGTCTGGCTACCGAACCAGTGCAAGGAATACTACAAGGAATACGGAAGTCACTAAAAACGCTATACAATGAAATTTTCGAAGATGCCGACTGAGGGATCAGAGCGAAATGGAATGCTTTAAGGACAAGCAGGGCCGCAAAAATCTTACTACACCCGAAGAAAAACAAGCATACTTTTTACTCACACGATCTCGAAAGGACTGCAGGACGTTTTTTGACCTAATGACAGATCACAACCTACTGGCAGTTCATGCGAGCCGGTTGGACATAAGTAACGGCGAAGCATGCAGAAAGTAAAAATAAGATATACGCTAGAACATCTCCAATATATGTATATATATTTTCCCGTAGTTCCTAGGTGGAACATAGGGCCTCCAATTCTTCTGCACAAAAAAAGCGTTTACGTCTTGTATGAAGAATATTTCAGCTTCAATCAAATTGAGCCTCCATCTGTTTTTACTAAGGACCAGTAGGTTGAGAGAAAGACGAAATATCTCCTGTCATCAAACAAACAGTTATCGCACTCGCCACTCATTATTTTCGTCCTGCTATATGATGCTGAGGAATGGACGATGATAACATCTGCTGAGTCGACATTACGAGTTTTCGAGAAAAAGGTTCTGCGGAAGATTTATTGTGGCAACCGGCAGTATAACTTATCCTAACCTCACCTACAGGTCTCAAATTCGGAAACTCATCGGTTAGTAAGGACGATGGAAGGTCATCCCGTTCCCACGACAGTCGGGTCTAAGTAACCGGACGGACCAGGATTTTCATACACCAAAGAACTGTCAACTCGGCACTTTTTGTCGAAATTTCCTCAGAACCTTTTCTGCCGTTACAACAATAATAACAACAACGGAAGGCCAATCAACACTTACTCCCGCCCAATTGTCATAACTACAGCCACTTGCCACATTTTTCATTGAAGACCCTTTGTCAGCGCTCAACTTTAACCGAGTTCAATTAACTAAGGACCACAATAAAACAAAAATCATTGAATTCGGTTGCTGATCTGTCGCGACGCCTACGCAGTGAAGCCCATTAGTTGAACAACCTGTGCCACAGCGCTCATTATCCATGCGAACATATGTAGTTACATACATACATATACACGCAAAAATGGATAAGTGTGTGTTTGCTTAACCTCAAGTAGACGCGCTTAAATTGCCTGCTCAAAGCGACGCGCTTATTTTAATTAAAACAATTAATTCCCAACAATGTTTTACAAGTTGTGGTATCTGTAACAGTTGTTGTTGTTGTTGTTGTCATGTTTATCAACACTGTGCGGTTTTATCGTGATGCCTTGCAAAAAGGGTGGCTGCTGGCGCAACTTTTACATTTCGGGTTGAATAACTGGATTGGGATCAATGGATCTGCTGTGTGTGTATGTATGTAAATCGTCTGGGTCATTGTGCTGTGTCAAGTTTAAAGCACTTTAGATACCAACACTTGGCGGCAGCAGCATCCACATGCTCTCAGTGTGCGAACGCTGACGCTGACGCTTGTATGGCCTTAAAGCACTCATACACACATATCTAGATACAATGGCAATGGCAGGGCCTTTATTTGCCTTGTGACTATTTCTGAGTGCAAGCATATACTTATGTATGTATCTACTAGTATAAAGATATGCATATGTATGCATGCCCTCGTATGCGCATAAATCGCTCGAAATCTGCATGTGTCATTCACATAGGCATTATACTATGCATGTGTCTGTCTGTCTCTTAGCCGGCCGGCCATACATTCACTCACTCTGTCAACTGCAAATTTCAATGAACTTTCAAATAATATATTTCTTTATTTGCATTTTTGAAAAATGTGTTTTAATTGCATTTTACTGCATTTCTCTTCTGTTCAATTAATTTCTTTGCCTTTTGTTTTTGTCAGCTTGTCGCTTGAGTCATTCGCTGCTGCTTTTATTCGCTCTGAATATTTAGCTGTGGATTTAGCTGCTGGAATGTCAACATTTGACAAGTCTGTATTTGATTAGAGCTTAATTTTGACGTTTAATAATAAATATCGCAAATTCCTTTCGAACACCTTTGCATTTGGATTTTCTACGATTTGTGCTTTTAATATTTCGACAAATATTTTTTATGTGAACAAATGTCTCCTTAGAGCTCCATTTGTTTATTACTTGGTTTTCTTTTGAACCCATCTGCGCAATGCTGTGTCCAACAACTTGCTGCTAGCTGCTGTCAAACAAAATTATAAAAGGATGAGGTGTCAAGGTGTCAAGGTAGACAATAGATTTAAACTTGTTGCAGATTTGTGTGGGGTTGCCACCCATTTCAAAAATATATACTTAAAAATTACAGTATGTATGACTTATTACTATATAAATAACCAATTAAAATTATTGCTTTTACTAACAGCGTGCGTTGGCAGTTGTTGCCACCTGTTTACAATTAAAAACCAAATTTTAAAAATTCAATTAAATTGTAAAAAAGATAAGAAAAGTAACGCAAGAAAACAATTTAAGAGTAATTTTTGTTGCAGATTTTATTGCGTAGTGTTGCCACCTGTTTAAGTTTTTTTTTAATTAATTAATTTGGAAAAATGCAATAGGGCCAACAAACTAAACAGGTTTAAATCGCAACAATTTTTTGAGAGGCGTTACCACTTAATTAATTTTTCTAAACACATAAATTGAAAAAATATATAAAAAAAATAAAATATTCTTGCAAATAATTTATGTGGTTAGAATAAACAGATTTAAAAATAATTCATATCACACATATTTCTTAGTATTGTTGCCACCTTTTAAAAAATTGGGTTTGATAAAATTGATTTCACAAATTCCACATTAGAATACGGGTATCAAATTGCACGCATATTATAATTATTATATCGTATTATTTTCAATAACACTTTCACGAAAACGCTTTGGGACAAACCTAATGTACGAGGTGTGTTCAAAAAGTATCGCGAATTTCGCGTTTTTTCAAAAATTATTTATTTATTCATGAATATCTATTTTGTCCCCTTCAAAGTAATCCCCATGAGATATTATACACTTGTGCCAACGGTTTTTCCAACCTTCGAAGCACTTCGATGCCGTCTTTATCTCATCAAGAGAAGCGTAACGTCGTCCTTTCATGGGCCTCTTCAGTTTAGGGAACAAGAAAAAGTCACAGGGGGCCAGATCTGGGGAATACGGTGGCTGCGGCATCATTAGTGTGTTGTTTTTGGCCAAAAAGTCGCGCATAAGCAACGATGTGTGTGAGAAGGGGCGTTATCGTGGTGCAAAAGCCAATTTTTGTTCTTCCACAAATCCGGGCGTTTCTGGCGGATTGCTTCGCGCAAATTGCGCATAACGTGCAGGTAATATTCCTTATTGACTGTTCTTCCCTGTGGCAAGAACTCATGATGCACCACGCCCCTGCAATCGAAGAAAACTGTCAGTTACGATTCGCGATACTTTTTGAACACAGCTCGTAAAATTTTGAAAAAGTCCTCATTTTTTACATTTTTGAAAAAAAAAATAGTAACTATGTACAAATAACTTGACTTAGTTCACTTTTATGTGATTAAATCACTGAAATGAATTTTAAAACTAGTAAACTCCTCTTCAGCTGCTTATTTCCAAAGATTTAAGGTTATGAACGGAGTAAATTTTATTTTGAGTTAGTTTTACGCTTCACCTATGTACATATTGGCAATGCAAATGCAATGCTTTAATATAAGCATTATCATCAAAAAGATGGAAGAATTGGGTATACAAATTCCAGGTCGTTCAAAAATAAATTATAAGGTTAATATTTGCCTTATTTTTTAGGTCATAAATCAATTTTAGGTTATAATCACTGCTTTCATTATGCTTTCCTACAAGTTAGCCTCAAAATATGCGAAAATCAAAATACTTAATTATAAATTTTTTTTAAATTCCCAGCAACTTATGGTATTTGAACAGCTGAAACCTGTAACGGTATTCACTAAAATATTTGCCGATCTATAGAAAACTGCGTAACTGCTAAAAATATTTTTTTATTTCTTTAAAATCGATAACTACGACTTACTACGTTTAATTTCTTTATAAAATAATTTTTACTGCGCACAATTTTGATAAAAACATTGTTTTTGTAAAACATGTAATGACAACAAAGTAAACAGAAATGCCTTCCCATTGACTGCGCCATTTCAGTTCGACATTGTCTGACTCAATTATTGTTATTCGCATTTATCTTATGCACGAGTATATTTACGATTAACAAATACATTATTTAAATGCGAATTATAAATATTTATTTGTGTTTTGCAATTCGCAATTTGCATGTAAGAAAGTGCCATATAAAACCTTTTTGTTTTTGTAGTAAAAACACATTTTTTACGTCTTAAAAAATCCAGCAAGCCGAGTGCGCTGCAGAAAAGCTCTCTCGCTCTCGTACTTCCGGCGGCACAGCAGCAGCAGCAGCAGCTCGTTAGCCATTCCATCTTCGGGCACTGACTGCACTTTCTTTATACTTTAGATAAATATTTATTTTTGCGCTTTTGTTTCTGTTGTTGTTCTGCTGTTTATAATAGCGCTGAGAACAGCGTGGTCGATATTCGAGGTTAATAAAATGATAGTCAAGTCAAGGTTGACTGTCAGGGAACAATAATAAAAACACTGACAAAGTATATTAGTTCGATAACTGCGAGGATTCTAAGTATAGTTAGAGTGGGCTCGAGTCAATTTGACTACTGTGTTATGTCAATGAACTCCTATTGACGGCAGTTGAACTATATGAACTAGTGACACTTTATTATTTATATATTCTTGTCACGATTGTTTACTGCTAAGTGATTGATTGATAGAATGAGAGGCGCTTTGAGCAACTTAATTGGAGGGAAAGCATGCGTAATGAGAATTTTGTTAGATCATCTGTGACGTAACTCTTTCAATACAAGTTTTGTATTATATTTTTTAATACTTAATGCAGAAAATTTCCCATTAAAATAGCCAATAAGATTTCACCACCTATATTACAAACTATTATATAAGACTAAGAGCTCACCAATTCAAAATTTTCTTCATCTATAATATTTGTACATCAACTCACCTGAAACGAAAAAAAGAGCATTCATTGATTTAGAAACCATGAAAAATTTATATATCAAACCATAAATATTTAAAATTTAATAACAATATCTGTCTGATAAATAAGTAAGAGTTAAGATAAAAGGGTATGTAAAACAGGTTCGCCACCGTATTCTGAGTAACACTTAACGAGCTGCTGTCTCCTCGGCTTTTCAACTCCTATGGACTTTCGACACTTTACTTGACGCAGACCTTGGACTATTGAACTGGGGCTCGACATACTCAGTCACCTAAGGATTCAGAAGTGAAACTCTGCAGCAAATCTGGAGTATACCAAGTCTGTTTCCGTCCCATTAAACCCTGGCAGGCCTTACATTACTTTCACCTCCCATCATCCTTAGGTGGGTGTGGTATGCGCAGGTTGAGATGACTCCCTCTTTGCTCAGGTCACCACGTTACTGAGCTAACCTTAGTCATATAAGGGACTACCGCTACGGGAGGCTAATAACGACTCTAAGCGGGGACTTTTAGAAATACAAAGCCATGAAAAGGATACCTTCGTCGAAGAGTCGGAACCGAACTCAAAGAATTCGGAACGGCACTCATGTTTTCTACCATTACTTGGGCGGACGAACCGCTCCCCTTAAAGGGTGATGACAAAACTGGGATCGCCATTAGGGACATCAAATTAATGGGAGTCTACAGGTGCCTACCGACATAAACAAAAGGTAGAGCTGAAGGACGAACCGGAATAATTAGCAGTAGTAGAGGAACCTCTATTGTATTCATAGGGTGCACGGGGTCCTCAACGAACGCTTAAGAAACTGTCAGGAAGCATGTGACGATAGATATTAAACTGAAGTCACCTCGCCAGTTGTAAGCCTGGACTTTGGAGCACTGAATTTACAATAAAAAGTGTAAAATAAATTGAGCAGTAAGTCTGGCACAGTCGAATGGTAGACTTTATCTATATTACTTTATTGCCGTCATAAAAGGAGACGTTTCGAATCCCGGCAATCATACGTTGCGAAGAAGACGAAAACTGTTTACTTCTATTTTTGACAAAATATCTCATTGAAAGTAACGTTTCATTTAATTATATTAAGATATCTCAAATATTGACCACCTTCATCTTCTTTTCTGGCGCAGACACCGCTTACTCGGTTATAGCCGAGTTAACAACAGAGATTTAAGGCGAAGCCAGGACCTTCTCTATCTGGTCTTTCCGTTGTTGGCTTTTTTACGTTTCAAGTCACAAACCTAGAACACAGCCCTGGAAAGGGATGGTTCGCCTTCTCAATTTAACAAGTCTTCAAACGGATGTTCTTTGGTTGAATGACAATCAGAGAGCTTTCCTTACTTGCGTGAACTTCTACACCCAACTCCATCCTCCTGGAGCACCTTATACAGTATAAAATCAAGCGCAAGAACAACAACCGTTGAATTGAAAAAAGATGAAAGGATATTCTTAAATTCTTAGCATTAAATGTCATTATGCTGAATATAACGTCTTTATCTAATTTTATTAAAATATCCCCAGAGGGTCAGAAATCAATACAAGTATATTAGGAATATATGGTTAGGAGAGTGTATGTACAGATTTAGAATTCTTTTCGAGCTGAGTTTTTCAAAGTTTTCGATATTTTCGCAGATGCTTTCTTTATAATTGAGCGCTAGGAAAGTATGTGTGACTGTGATCCGGTATAATCTTTTTTCGCACTGTTCCCGGACGTGCCCATGAAGAATGTTTTGAAACAAATTTGCTTCCCAACCGATGAATAGTTGATGAGATATATCAGTTTTTGAACCAATCTTAATCTTATTACTGCTTATTATGTTTATAGCGCTATTGTTAATAGATCAATCACTCTACTTTTGGGAGTTTTCAGAAACACAATCTCGCCAATATTTATATTGCAAAAAATTTAAAAAAATCCCTTGTAACTTTTTATTTCATTTGAAGATTTTTAATTTTCAATATAAAAACTAAACCCACAGGAAGTAATAAAATATATATGTAGAATGTATGTATGTAATGCCATGTATTGCACAGGAGGCGAGTTTTCCAATTCTAAAAATACAAACAAATGTACATGTAAGCCGGCATACATCACTGCACTTGCTACGTGTGCAAAATTTAAAAATCAGAATTCTAAAATAAACAGAAATAAATTAGCACTTCTACCAGAATACTTCCTGGTATTCGAAAAGCAAATGAAATACATTACAAAAATAAATAAATATATGTATATTGTGTGTGACTGCTGAAGCCACTTAATCTTTTGGCAAGTAACCTTTACATATGTATGTATGCTTGTAATGCTTATTTATTTACTGCCAACGCAATCCAGTCGCACAAAATACAACAAAAAAGTCGAAGTCAAAACTTCCGGTTTGGTTCGGCTGCCAGACATTTTTTATGTGTTCCAATGCCAACGGTGTCTGGCAAGTTATCTTTGGAAAGGTCAAGATTTTACAGCTTTCATATTCAAAATTCTGCAAGCAACCGTATTAGACTTGCTTCTTGTTAAGATTTGTTTTCTCTGCAGAAGATTTATTAATAAAATGTGGTTAATGTTTGAAAATTTCTAAGATGTATTTCTAAAAACAAACCTGAAGAGCCTTAGATCAATTTATATTATGCCAAGAACTAATATCGTTTGGGTTATTTAGCATTCTAACAGTTGATCCAAGTAGATGTACTTTCTTCAATAGCCTTTCTTTGACAGATCACGTGTGAGTCGTGAGTAGCTGTCATGTTATTTTTGTTCAATATTGATTGGTATTTCATCATGGAAAGACTTACTGAACCCCGTTTACAAATCGTTCAACTTTGATGCGAAAATTCACGTTCTGTTAAAAATATGTTTCGCTCGACTTATGGTCAACATAATCGACCTACTGAGCGTACTCTTCGCCACACCATCACCCAACTTGAGACCCAGCATGTAATATTGGATAATATTCGACCAAAAATATTATATAGCAGCCGTAGCTGAGAGTGTACACGAAAAGAAGAGATTCAAGAACTGCCGTTTCGTACATTTATAACAACGATTTGGTGAGGTTTGTGGGTCGGATGAGTCCTCGGTCTATATTTCTTCAAAAATGATGCCGGTGGGAACGTAGTCGTCAATGACAACCATTATCGCGCAATGCTGAGCGATTATTTGATACCTGGAAGTGAAGGTTGTGATCTCGGCGATATTCGGTTTTAAAAACATGTCGCCACTTCCCACTCAAAGCAACAATCAATGGATTTATTGAGAGAATACTTCAGAAAATTTTATGTTTTGAGCAGGTCGTTTGACCCCAAGTTGGTTTGCTATCATACCGTTAGACTTTTTTGTGGGGATATATAAAGTTTATGCAGATAGTCTCGCTTTGATTCAGGCCTTAATGCAAAACATCATGCGTGTCATTCGCCATCGAAAATTGGACCCAACGGATGGACCATCTGAGACGTAGCTACGAACAACATTTGAAAGAATAATCTTCAAAAAATAAATGCCAAAGACTGTCCCTTCGAATGATACTAAACATTCCACATTAAATTTAAAGTTTCTGTGTTTTTTCTTAAAAAAAAGTCGGGAACTTCGAAATGGATCACCCTTTATTCGCCTTTAATTGGAATATTTTCATTTTTATTCGTACTCTTTTTACTAAAATTCTTCAGATTATCAATCCAAACAATCAGTTATAACGGGTGATTTTTTTGAGGTTAGGATTTTCATGCAGTAGTATTTGACAGATCACGTGGGATGTCAGACATGGTGTCAAAGAGAAAGATGCTCAGTATGCTTTGACATTTCATCATGAATAGACTTACTAACGAGCAACGCTTGCAAATCATTGAATTTTATTACCAAAATCAGTGTTCGGTTCGAAATGTGTTTCGCGTCCGTGTCCGATGAGCGATGAGGCTCATTTCTGGTTGAATGGCTACGTAAATAAGCAAAATTGCCGCATTTGGGGTGAAGAGCAACCAGAAGCCGTTCAAGAACTGCCCATGCATCCCGAAAAATGCACTGTTTGGTGTGGTTTGTACGCTGGTGGAATCATTGGACCGTATTTTTTCAAAGATGCTGTTGGACGCAACGTTACGGTGAATGGCGATCGCTATCGTTCGATGCTAACAAACTTTTTGTTGCCAAAAATGGAAGAACTGAACTTGGTTGACATGTGGTTTCAACAAGATGGCGCTACATGCCACACAGCTCGCGATTCTATGGCCATTTTGAGGGAAAACTTCGGACAACAATTCATCTCAAGAAATGGACCCGTAAGTTGGCCACCAAGATCATGCGATTTAACGCCTTTAGACTATTTTTTGTGGGGCTACGTCAAGTCTAAAGTCTACAGAAATAAGCCAGCAACTATTCCAGCTTTGGAAGACAACATTTCCGAAGAAATTCGGGCTATTCCGGCCGAAATGCTCGAAAAAGTTGCCCAAAATTGGACTTTCCGAATGGACCACCTAAGACGCAGCCGCGGTCAACATTTAAATGAAATTATCTTCAAAAAGTAAATGTCATGAACCAATCTAACGTTTCAAATAAAGAACCGATGAGATTTTGCAAATTTTATGCGTTTTTTTTTTTTAAAAAGTTATCAAGCTCTTAAAAAATCACCCTATACTCACCAATTATCTAATTTTACAAGTTAATGCTTTTATTTTGCTCACAATTGTGTTTCGTATGAAAAAAAATCTGCAATTTCCGCTAAAGAAAGCCATCCTGAATAAGTAAAGCCTATGTATCAGTCACTTACCATTTATAAGACAATTCCGCATTTGCATTAATTCGAGATTTCGCACAATCACTTTCTCATAAAAAATTTTACAAAGCATTTCAACTTAATGAACCGTCTCCGGCACTACTGATAACGCGTCTGTGAAATTGCGCTTGCTTGCCGAATGAACTGAAGGACCGCGCTCTATATAGACTGGCGATGGACGACACTGCACTTGTGCGCGCCTACTTGGATGACTAGATTATGAGGCAGCGGCTCAGCATGCGGTCCCCTCTACTCCCATACATATGTATGCCTGCGTACGTAGGAGCGGGTTGCAAGCGACTTTGAAAACGAGCATTAACCCATGCAAAGCAAATAGCATTCACATAAGTAGATAATTGAGTATAAGTATGTGCATGTGTGTGTGTGTGGAAAGGCTTATATGCAAATGAGCAAGCAGTTGACATTGACAGGGTGCATTTCTCCCGACACTTCTGCAATTGTTGCGTATTTAATTTTAGCGCATAATTAAACATACGGACCTATTGTACATACATATGTATGTATATAACGATTATTTGCAAACATTTGCTTGTTTAACATTTTATTTATTTAAATATTGTTTTCAAGCAATTATTTGCACAATTTTATGGAAAGCCCTTTCGGTGGTTAATAAAAAGCGCTCTATTATTAAGCCTAGAGTTTGCTTAGGTGCTTGATTACGTGTGTTTATTGTTTTGAAAATCCGAAATTTATTTTTTATTGTTTGAAACTGCCTTAAAGAGTTTGTTGTGATTCGAGTAACATCAAACTCTGCTCATCGGGGTACTGGGTGCTTACGTCTTGTATTTATAACCATCTGAGATATTTGCTTTATCAATACGAACATGGGACTCATTTTGATTACAAAAGCTCCAAAAACGCACACCTACAAAAACATATTTCGTGATGGTTTGGTGACTAGTATCGGCTCGAAGCATCTTCCTAAATGATCTGGCACTGATATTCTGATGATAAATGACAGGAACCCTACAATTAGACTCCTATAAAGTGTGTAAATATGTACAGTATTATATGTCCCTGACTCCGGAGTCGCCAAAACGCAACTCCGGTGGCTCCTTTTCTACCCATATACAGGGGAGGGAGTTGTGGGTGGAGGAGAGTGGCAGTGAGCTTCTTTACGGATGAGTGAAAGCTTGCCGAAGAAGTTTACTGTCAGGAGTTCTCCATCAACTCCAGCTTCAGACTTCTTGGCCTTCCAGGCCGAGGTTGCGCCTTTAAGGTAACAGTAGATTTACTGCTCCGGAATCCAGCCTCCTTCAGAGAAGTGAACATTCACTCAGATATCAGACGGCGATATTAGCCTTGAACTCATTAAGAGTGTGTTTAGGGCTGATCAAAGTGTGCCTAATCTCGCTATCTGTAGCATCAAGTGTCTTTCTGATAAAAAATAGTATGGGTGCCAGGCCATAGCGGAATCGCAAGAAACTGTTAAGTTGATAAGCTAGCAAGAAAAGGCACCTAAGAATCACTGTCGGCAGAATGGGAAGAAGGCGGTGTTCCCGTATCCTCTTGAGTTCTTCTACCAGACAGCTGGGCTGCGCTGAACCACTATCTTCA
>JBAWJQ010003195.1:0-18106 GCA_037783105.1 Bactrocera zonata | reverse complement strand
ATATGTTCATAAATGTTTTGGTTGTAATTTTTTTTAATAATTTGCCAAACAAATTTTTTTATTTAAATGTATGAAATTTGCTTCGAAGCTAGTGCTACAAGGTATTAAAGAGGATAATGCACAAGAGTTTAGAAAATTCCTGATATAAAAAACCAAATTATCTATATTTTATAACGGAAATCTTATAAGGATCAAAAGTATTAGCTGAGTTGCACATTATGGCAGATGAATGGAACAAAAACTTCAAGATAAACGTTGCAAATAGTTACAAATAAAAAAATTATTATTTGATTCCATCGAGTTTAGATTATGTTAGGATAGCTAGCTGTTAAAGATTTCGCTCATGGAAAAATATATGCTTTCCTTTCTGAAGCCATTAAAAGAGAACTACTGTGTTCGAACTTATAAGTCAGCAAAGCGTCTAGTGAATAAATCAATTTTGCGGAGGTATTTAATTCATATTTCCACAAGTTCGGTGAGATGACTGAGAGTAAGCGCTCCCAGATGTTTAAGCCTTGATATCGCAAACGTGGTAAAATCAAGAAGGTAGTGTTGAGGTGTTTCCACTGCGTCTTCTTCCACACATCTCCTGCAGTTGGCGTCTAGTTAGATTCCCAACCTTACAACATGGAAGCCGAAAAGGCAATGATCTATTAAAACCGCCAATACTAGAGAGCGGCTAGTCATGCTGAAAACAAAGAGCTGGCGGGAACTCTTACGATCGATCTTGGATAGTAGGGATATTGCAACAGCGTGTGAATCGTTGATAGCTTGGCGATAGCTGAGCTCGCGCGAATGCCAACTAACAAGTAGTGCAACACATTAGGTGAAGGGAGACCGACCCGTTTCTTTTCCACTGATATCTTCTTCTTTTGTCAACTCGTTATTCTGCTGAACCTGTGATTCTATTATAAGTGACTCGATGCCATACATAACCAGGTTAGGTACTCCATAAACAACTCTGAACACACGGTTAGTGAGCTTAAGACTAGATCAGCTAATAGATTGGAAAGCCAGTACTCTGAAGAAACTGTACTTCAGAGCTGTAAATATACCGCTATGTTAATGGCAGCAATCCCGGCAGGCTTAAACTAAAGTTAAGAGAGATTTTCTGACAGTACACCCATTCACCAACCTTCCCTTAAGCTTCGATCCATCCGTAAAGAAGTTCACTGTCCTACTCCTCCAATGGCTCTATCCACTCACAACTCGCGCTCAGATATGTGGGGAGCGAAAAAACCTTCAGAGTTTGGTTTGGCGACTCCATGATTCAGAATACCCGGTATAAAATGAAAGATTGTGAGGAACATGTGTTCCTTTAGAAAACCTCTATGAGCCTAATAGTGAATTTGGTGGCCATACGTGTACATTTAGAGTATAACTAAATAGAAAAATGCGGGAAAAACAGAAAAAGTTAGAAAAACTTCCAACTGTTGTTGTAATATACAAGTACTCGTATAATAGTGAAAATTTGCAAATGTATAGGCATTGTTCTGTCAGATGGTGGAAGCCACAAGAGCTAATTTTTTTTTTTTTTTTTAATTTTTTTTTTTAATATTCTTGCTAACTTCAAAAATGTTGGAAAAATAAATGATAGGTAACCACAGGGTCGCACTTGACACCTACAGCGCTAACACAGCGTTAAGTTTACCAGTTGCTCTCATGAAAAAAGTAGACACCCGAATTAGCAATGGTGTTCGGTATACCGAAACAAATTTCGCACTATTGCATACCACAGCAGGGCTCTTGGTGAATATATGTACATATATAAGAAAAAATCACACAAAAATTCACACAAAGCCGCTAAAGTAGGCGCAAATTTTCCACAATTTTTAACTAAGTATTAAAATGCATTAGTGACTAAATGTTGCAACAGTAAATAAATGTTGCATGAGTGTTGCTGAAATCACTTAAAATTAATACCAATTAGAAAATCACTGCTTTGCTTTGGCGACCACCGCAAATGGCTATTTAAACAACAACAAACATATAAAGAAA
Source organism: Bactrocera zonata (assembly GCA_037783105.1). Lineage (NCBI taxonomy): Eukaryota > Metazoa > Arthropoda > Insecta > Diptera > Tephritidae > Bactrocera > Bactrocera zonata. The sequence continues at coordinate 16,108 of JBAWJQ010003195.1, read as the reverse complement.
GCCAGCTGCGGATTATTTGTCATAAATAAATAACGGTTTTCATGCCACAAATAGCATATTAAAATCTAATTAAAACTAAGCAGAGTATTTAATGAATATTCATTAATACAGTGGCTAATGCATCAATCGAATGCTCAATAAATATTTATTTAAATGCCAAACTACATACACACTATATATGTGTGAATAAAAAATCGCAGAAGCATTAGTGAATTATTAATAGAAAAATGGCAAATATTAGCTTTGTAGCAAAGCACATGTGTGTGGACAAATTTTTGCTTTAATGAATGGCGATTTAAAGTTGCAAAGAAGTGCCATTAAAACAAAAAAGGTAAATAAATAAATTAAAACAAATTATATATATACATAAATACATATGTAAGCAAATATAAATTTAAATATTTGCACTGATGTTCAAACACGACACTTGATTACAGCTAAAACAAATATTGGTGAAATAATCAGAGAATTGCACGAACACTCACACATACATAAACGCGTATATGGCAAAATAAATGGCGCAGCAATAAAATGCAAATTAATTATGTGAAACAATAAAAAAATTAATTTAGCAAATTTTGTGCAAACGCACAGCCACACACACACGCACAAGCACACACATACAATTAATAATAATGGAATCGCTACAATCGCAACACGTGACCCCGTTAGGTTAAGGTGGGTTTGGTGAATTTGCATAATATTTACATTACGGAATTCTCTACGTTTTATTTATGCGAAAATATGGTGGGTGTAGTGGTGCAAAAAGATATATACAAATATAAATAAATTTAAGCTTCAAAAAAAAAAAATTAATCGAAATAAAAATAAATAAATATTTAACAAATGGAGTGCGTTGAAATTGCTTGGCATTATGTTTGCCATAAATAAATTAACAATTTGTTGTATTTGTTGAGTGAAAACGGCGTTTTGATTCATTAATATGCGCAATTAATGCTGCGGCAGGGAGATTTGCACTGATTTGATTGCACACGCGTGATTCACAGCGCAATCGAACGCGCTGGTTTTAGCGAGCATCTCGCATATCGCGAACGAATAATGTGAAATCGACCGTATTGAACACGTTGTATTATTGCTTATTATTTGAAACATAAATACGAAATTATTTATAATAATTATGCAACTTTCAAAACATTTAAAAGGTTTTCGATTATCGTTTTTCAGTTCGAAGTAATGTGAAATTGACCGTATTGAAAACGTAATATTAACGCTTATTGTTTAAGAAATAAATATGCATCCTTCAATACTGCTAGAAGGTTTTCGTTTAACGTTTTTCAACTCGAAAATGCATTTTCGAACATAATACAGCTGCGTAGCCACTAAGTTTCTGACCAGCATCTTCTTTATGGTTTGAAAAACCAGCAATTAGTTTGAAAACCAATGCGTAGAGCGCCCTACGGCGTGCCGAAATGGCGAGTTTAAAGCGAGAAGATACGGCTTAAGAACTGAAGCTAATGCGTCAGTGGCCGCAGCTGATCAGCAAATGAAGTTACCAAAATCCAATTTGGCATGCCTGTATATACAGACATACACATACCATTTACAAATAACACTGCAGGTCTTTGTGGGAATGAGCACTGTTAGAACAAACCAGCATGCAACAGCGCTGACACACATCTACATAGAAAAATGTACGCACTGATAATGAGCCAGGCTATGCTGCTGGCCATAATGTGGCTAACCGTCCAATAACTAAATGCCTAAGCTATGTGGAGCACAAAAGTTTAATTGAAAATAATACGCCAGCTGTGGTTATGGCCACTCCAGCTGCGCCTGATTGCGGTGCGCAACGGTAAATGTGGAGAAAGTTGCGCGCTGTGGAAAAAACTAGATTCCAGGAAGCTCGCTGTTTTGAAAGTTTCTATTCTACAATTATTAGCATGCTGTAGGAAGCTGCAATAATTGCAAGCAAATTGGAGCTGAGAAATTAAAAAGCATTACCAAAATATGTTAAGAAAAATTAAAAGAAAACGCTTGAAATGCTCTCAAAGAATTTTAATATTTATTTTCTGTGTTGAAAGTGGTTAAAAATAAATTTTATATTCCCCAAAAAACATCCATAAAAGTTAAAAGTAAACTTAGCCTTGCTCACCAACTTTCCAGCAGCAATCGACAAGTGCTGCAAGCACTTTTCACACACACACATATTTAAATGTTTATGTGTGTGCCTTGTGCTTTTCCGCAACTCATGCTTCCTTCGCGGCCGAACAAAATTTCGCTGCTGTAAATAAGTAATTAATTGCCTAACTACCGCAATGATTACGGCGCATCGCATAATAACATACTCACGTGAGTGCCAGTACAAGAGCACACACACATCCATACACACTCACACGCGCAGAAGGCAGCGCCCTCATGTTATTGCCTACTTAATGTTGGTGAAAAATTTCTAATTAATTCTACGAAACATTACTTGCGAGCGCAAAACGAATTGTTAACAACTTGTAAATGCTGCAGCACCCAGTGGCTCCAACTGAACATATGTATGCTTGTACATATGTATAGTATGTTGCGCTGCGTAAGCACACCCGTAAATTTCTCACTTCTATATGGCTTGAGCATTTCGCACAGCATGCGATCAGGGCGCGTCCAACGGGGACTCACTAGGCCCGCTCCAATCAATCAAAGAAATATTTCCCATATGAGCGCGCGAAGCTGTAGTACCTCTTAGTGTGTCTTACGCTGCTCAGGTGTATTTGTGTTGTTGGTGGTATGCATAAATTGGATTTGCCTAACCAATCTATATACATATATACCTATCTGCCTGTATATTTCTGTTTATATCTATTGCTTCTGCTTCGTAACTTCGAATTTTATGGCTGCTTTTATAACTGCCTGAATTATGGCCACCTTTATTCTTGGCCACTTTTACTGTCGCTGTCCGTGCACACAAAGCTGGCAGTACTGCCACAGCTTCCGCAGTCTTTCTGAGGCAGTTGTTTTCGTTTATGGTTATTGATTGGGTTTTTTGTTTTTTTTGTTGTTGCTGCTGCTTTACCTTTACCTGTACACATCCATTAAAACATATAACATATGTACATGCTGTTGAATATTCAAGCGTAGTTGTTTGTGTGTCTACTTACATATGTTTGTATGTGTATGTATGGTTGTGTGTCTCGCTTGAACTTTTGCTTAAGTGCAAGTAATGAATTCATAATTAATCTCTGCTTTTCGTGTTATTTATTGGTAATATTTCTTGGCATTTAATTTTCTCCTTCGACAACTTCAGCTGTGCTCGCACTGAAAATGTATTGTTTGAGGTCAAATAAATATTGCAGCTGACATTTCAGTGGCTAAAGTGGCACCGTGTTTATATATAAGCCGTTTTAAAGAAATTAATGTGGAAAATATGGAGCTGATAGGCTTGAAACATAAGGAAATATTAAAAGGAAATTATGAAAAGGGAAAAATATAAAAAAATATATATATTTTATGGAAAATTATAAAAGAGCATACAATTAATATATTTAATTTAATTTTTTTTTTTCATAAATAAAATTTTTTTATTTTTATTGTAATAAAAAAAATATTCTAATTTTCTTGTATTATTAAAATTTGTTTTTTTTTTGATATGGTAAATGAAAAATTTGTATGAGAAAATTTATTTTATATAAGTCTAAATGAATACCATATAAATATGTGTAAATATTTCGTTTTTTAATTAAAGAAAATTGAATGTAAACATTTTATTTTGTCATAATATGAAATAAAGCAAAAACATTTAAGCAAATTATCTTCAATTGACTTCATACTATATTCAGCAATTAATCTGTATAACTGATTTAACTCCACGTACAGTGTATGCTATATTTAAATATATTTTTCGAACATTTCGTACAATTTATCTTCACTTATAAAATAAAAATTTTACAGAAAAATAATATTTTTTATTATTCACATATAAATTAATATAAGACTCGTACAAATATTTATATTTTTAATATAAGAAATATTAAAATTATCTTCAATTAAGCTCAAATATTTAACAAACAATCTGAATCACTTATTTATATCCCGTTGATAGAGGAAACGCAGCACTTTAGTAACCAAATAAATTAAATATAAATAAATCAAATAAATATTAAATAATTATATTTGTATAATAGCACAGATGTAGCATGCAAAATGTATATACATCACGTCAACTCAAACACTTGCAACATATGCAAGTGATGTTTTGTTCGCTTAAGAGCAAAGGTCAAGTTGAAGCACTTTCAATGCTTTAATGCCTGATGAATCATAAATCACAAAAATATACAAACCTCACACTCCCAATTACAAGAGGTCAGTATACACGTAGCCCATACTATACACTACATATATATGTATATATGTGTATATATTCATAAATATATATAGTTCTTTATGCTCATAATTATTCTAGAATATGAAATTTAATTGATGGATCCACATTATTCCATTACTTTTGTTTTAGCGCAACATATTTCTGTGGCATATTATAAATATATTTATACAATATACCTACACAACAATATGTATATGCGTATATGTGAAATCGTATTACTTTAAGTGCGTGCAATCACTCAAATCCAATGGTAACTCAAAAGGATGTCGTGAAAGATTGACGGCAAAGCAGTCTGCATGTCTAGGCCAGCGCTACCAAGTTTTCTTGCCAAATATTCAGACCATAGAAGTTTGCTTTAAATATGTACGGTCTATTAGGGTGATCCTCTAGTACAGAAAAATATTTCTGCATTTTTTTTTTTTGGAATTTCTTAAGTAAACGTGTTTATCTTAGCTAAATTTTGGGTAGATGTAAATTTTAACGAGGAAAATAGTGCAAGCTAAAGCTAAGGTGTCAGAACGATATTAAGGCGGTGTTACAATTTTTATAAAATTATTAAAATATGCATTAAAATAACTTGTTTAACTTAAACTGCCATAACAAGAATAGTGTCTCCCTTTTTTTATTTTTATTTTTTTCATTTTAGTTGACTTGTATCCTCAAAATTATTCAGAACTAGGCAAATTCTACATATTTTTCGAGTAAATTTTTGCTTCAAGCTACGATATTTGTATATAAGTAATATGTAAAAATGAGTGTGGTATATGTAAAATTATATATGCCGCTGTATGAAATACTGCCCACTCACTTTTTTCTGTTTTTGTTGATGGAAAAGTTTCTGCTTTTTTGCTTTTCTCTGTCACGCATTTTTGCGCTCTACTTGCTGAACTTGTCATGAAGCATGCCAATGTGTTGTTGCGCGTGCGACTCTGAGAGTGAGCTTTATGTTGCACGCAATTTATCTAACAATTTAGATTAATTACAATACCACAGCAGTAAGTTGAGATACGTAAGTATATAATTTATTTATATTTAAAGGTATATAATGTAGTACATATATATGTGCTATAAATGTAATGAAAATAAATGCGAACCCAGACATTTATTATTCAAATTCCAAAAAAATATTTTTTTCCAAAAATTGTCTATATAACTTTAAAATTTGTTTAATTTTTCAATTATTAGCGTTTATAATTAAAAAAAATTAAATTAATTTTAATTAAAATTAAATTAATTAAAAATTAAATTAATTGTAAATATAAATTTAAAAATAAATCTAATATTTTTTTCAGCTAAAAACATTTAAAATTATATTTTATACAAATTTTTATCTAAATTATAATTACAAAAAAAATAATTTTTGCTTAATTTTTAATTTATTAATTTATATAAATTTCCTTACTTCCAGAAAAATATAAATTTATCAATTAAAAATTATGCAAAAATAAATTATTTTAATTCTTTTATAGAAAATAATTTCTTTTCTTCTAATTCTAAATATAAATTCTGTCAAATTTTGAAATTTATTGAAATACACAATTATTTTGATACGATATTAATTAATAACAACAGTAAAAATATTTCTTCTAAAAAAAGTTAAAAGTATGTTATATATTTTATATTAAATAGAAATGTAAAATAAAAATTTTCGACATTTTTTCTAAATAGTAATATTTTTTATTAAATTAAAATAAATTACTAATTTTTGCATAATTTTTTTTTTTGATTAATTTATATTTTCCTTTTTAGTATATATAAATTTTTTCTATGTAGTAATATTTTTTATTAAATTAAAATTCAAAAAAAATATATAATTAATTGTTTTTGACCAAATTTTTTATTGATTAATTTATATTATTCCTTTTAGAGCATAAATTATATCAAATTTTAAAATTTATTTAAATACAAAATTATGTACATATATTGGTAAATTATTAATTAATACAAACATTAAAAAAAAATTCTTCTAAGAAAAATAAAAATATATTTTATATTAAATGGACATGTAAAATAAAAAATTCCGAAATTTTTCTAACTAATCATATTTTTTATTAAACTAAAATTAAGAAAAAATTTGTGTATATATTTTCATGCTTTTAATTACTTCTTTAACCGAAATCACCTATTTTATCTAACTGTAGATAACAATCTGTGCTAGTACTTCATTATACACTAAATACATAAACACCACTTCAGCCATTCATTCTTATTTATTTATGCACACACAAAGTTCGGTGCTAGTCTACACCATATTGCCATGATTATGGCCACGAACGTTACATACATCCATCCGTCTATCCACCCAACGCATGCGAGTACAAGAAGCGCAAATCAGTTGTGGCAGTTGCTGTCGTGAAACTTCGCAAATGACGACCTCAAAACAGAAACCGCAACTAGTTTGCAGCCTCAATACTTTGAAACACACGCATGTGTATATACATACATACTATATATAATATGTGTATATACATACTTACTATAAGTGTAATGCCCATTTAACAATATACCCTGATAGAAATTCAAATTCAAGGTTAGCAGCTAACCGACACAAATCCTTTAAACACGGTTGCGCAGTGTCGCACTGAGCAGCGCCCAGGTGGTAAGGCCACAAAACACATGCAAATCTGCTGCTAATTATATAAATTACGGTTTGTACTTGTGAAAAGCAAATCACTTACATGTTTTGGAAAAGTTTCCTATCGCGATTTTTATGCATTTTGCGGAAGGTCGCCTACTAAGTATACCCCTACTATGTGCGGATCGTTGACAATGAGTAGCAAATTAGTGAAGTCATGCTTTAAAATAGATATTTATGGTTACGGATTATGTGTTAATGTCCATATAAGCCGCCTCTGAAATTAGCGTGTTAAATTGCCGATGTCTTCATGTGTTGAAAGAGCCCTGGCGCACACATGGAACTCTGTGAATGCAACGAAGGAGGAACAGCACTAAGTATCCTGCGGTTTTCGGTGTAGGGTATAAGGACAGCACACTAGGCAATCGCTTGCATGCATGCAGCTAGGCACCTATAATCTTATATATATATATGTATGTATATGTGTAAGTCTGTGTAGGTAGATAGTAGGTGCAGGCGCTGCCGGCTTAGCGCCAATTTGTATCTTTCGTCTATGTACTGCAGTTGTGCGTTTTGACGAGACTCGCAGACTGCAAGATTTGCATGTGTGCAATTAGTTTAACACCGAACTAATACCGTGATGGACATGAGTGGAGAGTGGCTACACTTTGGAAAATAATTTATTGTAAATGAGAAGATTGTTAGTGAAAGTTAGTGAATTTTCGAAGTGTTTAAAATAAGCAAGTTTTTGCTGAATGTTGTGAAAATATAAGTCTTGAGTGCTTAGAAAAGAAATTGCGGAGATTTTTTTCAAACCAAAAAAAGAAAAATTCAAAAAAATTATATCTAATAAGAAAAAATGAATTAAATATACCCTTCCATTCCATCTTTGTGAAACGTTGGCTTGTCTTAAAGTTTTGAAGGCAATATTGAGTGTTCGAGGGATATGTATATGCATGTTGCTCTGTGATCTTAGAATTAATAATTATGTGGTGCAAAAATATTTTTAAGCCTCACATGACTTTGTTGGATATATTCTTAAAATTAAAGTGCTGTTCAAAAAATATTTACTGATTTTTAATCCAAAATTTGCTGTGATCTAATACAAGAAATAAATTGTTAATCTTATAAGGATATAAAATATTAAAACGAAGTCGATGTTCTCGCAGTAACCATGAATATTAAGTGACACACCGCTCCGCCCATTTTGGTATCAGAAAACCTGACAAACATCTGAAAGAGAGAAAGAGCGGAAAACGAACGTGTTTTAAAGTGAGTGTAAGTTCTAAGTCACAGAATGATTTGTTTACGCTTGTTATGAGAGTTTGGCTGTTCGTTTGAGACGTTGGCTGACGCAAGCTTGCCGCCAGCATTCTTGGTGTTCACCAAAAAGTGTAATAGACGTGTTTTCATTCACTAACTTTGAAATGTGGAGGCTTTTTGCTATGTCTAAATGCATATTAAGCGAAAAATTTTCATATTCGAATCAGGCTGTATGCTCTCAAGTTGTTGCTACGCTGCGGACTTCGAGAGAGTTTTTATTTTATGAGAACAATGTCAGCTGATCAAGCAATCATTACCGGCCCTCTGAAAAAAATATTTTTTTTTTTGTTAAATGAAGCTTAAAATTTGACCTTTCCAACAGTATATGGTATAACACAATGTGATTGGTAGCATTGGAGATATACGACTGCAACGACATACATATATTGATAAAATACGAAAAGACTTTTTCGACTACCCAATATAAATGTCACATTTTCAGCACAAATTTGAAGAGTGTTCTTTACTGAATTTACTTTTTTCCATAAAATGTTCTGAACCACTTAATAATAAATTCAATATCGCACTCTTATTGAAACGGCTAAGGACTGGGTTTATTTAAATTTTATGTATACGAAATTATGTAACAAAATTCATATTTATGTTAGATTAGGTTAGCGAGAAGAATTAATATTTACTAAGGAAAAAATTTTCCAAAAGATTTCAAATTAAAAATTTTTTCTCGCAGCTTATTTTCATTCACCTGCCTAAAGCGCAGAGAACATTTTAAGCATTTCATGCTGTCAGCTGGCTGCTACGACCCAGTACCGTTGTGTGAGCACAAGTGTGTTGGCAATAACGTTATATTTATGAAATTTATGCGCATCACGTTTTTCATTTTGAAAATGAGTAAATATCGTTTACGTTTTAATATTAGCCAATATTTTGTCTACCACTCGTAACTCAAAGAGATTTGTGCGCTGCTGCAACACAAGCGCATACAAGTATGTGTACATGCGACATGCAACATATCATATTTTATATATACATAAATATATGTGTTTGAACAAGCGACACTTGCAATTGGAGCTGATATTAGCGCTGCCGGCGTAGGCAGCTTGCCACCTGCCGCCTGAGTGAGCAACACGACAACATTGCAGCAGCAGCAGACACAGCGCAATGCACAAGTTGCTCAAGTGGCACAATGTTGCCCTCACATATTGGCTGGAACAAATTTAACATTAGCGTACTCAGGAATTTGCAATGAGGCTGTGCCACAAGGCTGGTAGCAGCAAGCAGCGAGCGAGACGCGCAAAGAAAAATATGATAGAAGAATTTTCAATAAAGTAAAAAGTTGACTTTAAAAATATCACCGCTTGTGGATAGAGAAAGTGAGCGAGTGCGCGCACATGCCGCAGCTTGTTGCAAGCTATTTTTGCAACAGCTCTAACGCGCTACCTACCCGACTAGGCTTTCGCTAATTTACTCTTACGGCGCGCATAAATAGCATGCAGCGGTAGTAGCGCCAGCAACAACAAAAACAAAAACAACAACAACTGTAATTATGTGCACAAAGCGCACTTGGTGCGCCATTGCACAGCAACACTAACGAAAGCGGCAGCAAAAAACGTTGCCACTGACTGCCGCCGCACCGGCAACATGCAACAACAGCAGCAACAACTGCAGCTCGGTACTCACTGTAGCGCACAAAAATTCTTTGTTAAACGAAAAATGCTTCTAATGCGCGAGTTAAGACCTCACCTGCAGTTTATTATTATCCGTGTCACTCCTGCCAAGCGCCGTGTCGTCGGAAGGGGGCTATGCGCCGCCACGTTAATGCTAGAAACGTGCGCCAACACTTTGCCACCTTTTTGCTTGCTTTACTTGCTTGTATTGCTGCCGCCTGGCGCTTCAGGCGCTTTTATGTGCTTTCAATAGCATATGTTGCACGTGTAGCGTGGCACGGTGTGCGAGAGGAAGTGTAGGGTGGTGACAGCGCACACTGTGCGCTTTTGTGGATCCACGCGGCTTTGCCATGCTTGTGTTTTGTTACGCTCCGCGATATTTGCTGCAGTTTAATCAAGCAAGAATTTTCGCCCATTTTTGTGCTCACGAAGTTTTCTGAAGAAAATTTTAGCAGCGAAATTTTTCGCAGACATTTCTGTGTCGTTAATTTTAATAGCACAAATGACAGGATGTTGCAAGTGTTTGCTGAGGACACAAAACTTAATCAGTTGCAGGTTAAAATTAAAGTTGACTTTGAAAATTAAAAATAGAAAACTTGAGTAGACTTTTCTTAAACTAAATGTTTGCTGAAGCTCTTTGATAATGCCTTGCTACAGCTCTCTAGAACCAAATAATCCTGATTTGAGGCTCTCTACTGCGATTTTTATACTCTGAGTAGAGAGTATTAAGTTTGCAAACCCAACAAATTCAAATCCTTCTATCGAAAACTTTTGCATTTATGGCGATATCTTCAAAAAATTTACCAAAGATTAAAGCTCAAGGCAACTCTATAATCTTCGTAGAAGGTATTCAGCTCGAACCATATGACTGCCATACAATCTGAATGCTCAAAATCAAGTTCTTTTATCAAAATTTCCTCATTTGTGAAGTTTATTTTAACTTTGCTGCAGCCAACGTTAATTTTATTTTTATTTTTATTTTGTTTCACATGCTTCCACTCTAAATTTGTGCCTAATTTGAGCTCAAAATTTTCATAATACCTGCGTGTGGTCTTTTCTAAACTCAAAAGCACCGAAATTCATGCTTCTTTCTCTGCACACCTAATTTCTAGTTCTGTTTTATTAGTCTTAGTTTTTCCTTTCCATGCATTTTCGAACAAAAGCCAGCAGTTTTTAAACCGGTTCCTTGGCATGGCCTGAAAGGCGCCTATTAGTAAGCTCGCCTGCTTAACTGTTTGTCGTATAATGACAGTAATTGACACTGACAGACACTTGGGTACTGCCGTAACCGGAAAAATGACGTGCAGGTAACTAATTTAGTTGTGACTTTCCAAGTAATTACCCTAAACAAAACCAAGTACTCGTAATAAATATGACATGTAATCAAGTGCCTGTGTTGCATAAAGCAAAAGGGGGAAGTAACGCTTTATATACGTATGTAAGTATATATATGCAAGTATATATCGTATATGTATTTCTAGCTGTTGGTGCAAATTTCGATAGATAAAATGCGTTTGGATGATATATAAGAGTTTTCCCATAGGCTTCTTCCATTGGTAAACTGAACTAATGTTTTTTGAAAATTTTCGCCTATTAAATTTTTAAATTCAAGCTTAAGACTTAAGTGTCTTACTTAGTACCAAATATGTGGAAAATTGTTTTAGTTACGAAAGATAATAAATGCTTGCTTTTGAAAAGTTGTTGCTACCCATTAAATTAATAAATTTTAATAGGATGGATGATAGTTAACCTGTCTTAGAAATCGAAATTAAAAAAAAATTATTGAAGAAAAATGTTTATTAATAATTAAATGGAAAACAATTTTCATGCCATTACAAAAAGTTTAAATAAAATTTATAATTAAAAAAAAAAAAAAATAAAAAAAATCCCTTGTATTGTTAATAATTAGCAATAAATTCAAAAAAAAATAAATTTTTTACAAATATTTTTGTTTTTTATATATAAATATTTAATTTAAAAAAATCCAAAAAAAAATTTTACAAAATTAGAAAAATAAATTTTTTACAATTATTTATTTTTTATATATAAATATTTAATTAAAAAAAATGTGAAAAAAAAACGTTACAATTATTTTTTCAAATTTGTCCTATATACATATATGTATATGATAAAAAATTCGAAAAAAAATTTTACAAAATATGGAAAAATATATTTTTATTTCTAATTTTTTTTATATAAATATTTATGTAAACTTATCAAAAAAAATATATCGTATATATACATATATAAAATATATATTATATAAATATTTATCATTTTAATAAAAAAATAGACAAAAATTTACACATATGTATTTTTTTCATATACATATATACATATATATTATATTATATATATATAAATATTTAACGCTATCGCAGCCTTTTTGTAAAAACAAACTGCCAGCAGAATTACAGCAAAATACTTGAGCGCAAAATAAACAATTCTTCTTGGTATTCTCCTCTGTTTTCATGTAACGACATATCACACACACACACCTAACCTAAAGCAATCACCAATTGAGGCAACTATCAAGCATTTCACTTGCTCCTCAATATTGATTTAAAATACCTCGGAAAACTATTGGAATACTCGCTTTCACGTGCCTACTTAACTGCTTTACTGTAATCTGTGCTAAGTGCAAGTATTCACGTCGCACCATGAGCCTTAGAAGGCAGCTACCCACATACGTTGAGAGGCGCATTCATGCCACAAACACACACACAAGCGCTATTATGCCTACTCCAATATACTGCTGTGCTCATTCACTTAGCAACTTGTCAACTAGGCGCTGCAATAGATCCCACTAACCACATACACACACACACACACACACACATAAGCGCTGAGTTATTTATCCAACTGTTGACCCCACTGCCGCAAGTGAACATGTTCTGCTGAATTTTTAACATTGTTGACGAGTATCGTCGACAGCGAGAGTTTGATAGAAGAGAATTCACGAACAAAGAAAAAGTTGCCAACAAATGCATGCATGCGTGTGTGTGTGATTGTAAGTGACATAAAAATCACGGCAACAATAAAGCTAAAATTGACAGACATGCAACTGAAGACATATGACACCTTCAACATGCGACATGCAACTGGGCTGCGGCCGTGACAAGGTTTGGCGTGTACGAGTTTTCGCCCAACAACACCAGCAACCATACACTAACATAACGCTACCGTCGCTAAAATAAAAAAAAAAAAACATATATATTAACAAGAACAAAAACATTAGCAAACAATTTTCCAACATCTACATTCGCGTGTTGCAAGTTGCTCTACACGACTGTGCTGCGCGGGCAGCGGTAATCGGTGGTGGCGACAACTTTTTGCCGCGCACGTAGCATACTTGCAGGCAGGTGTGCTGCTGCTGCTCGAAGGGTGTGTCGTCGAGTAACTTTTTCTCAATTTCGCGCAGACACACACACAACTGCCTTCGCCCGTTTGTGTGTGTGTTTGAGTGTTCGAGGGCGTTACAGCCGTTCGTTCGTGCAGCAACTTGAATGCGAGTGTGTTTGTGTTTGTGTTGCAGCGTGTTTATCGCGCGCAAAACTAAAAATTATTTGCAATGTTGACGCTTTGACGCTTTTGACATTTACTTTTGTTGCAATTTTGATTTGTCGTCGATTTCATTTCGCCATTCGCGTCACCAGCTACACTACCAATCAATGTGCAACAAAAACAAAGCGTAAAAAACAAATCGTTTTCAATTGTCATTGCGCTGACAGTTCCATTTACTGGTGAATAGCAGCGCAACAATTTTATTTTGTTCGAAATCAGCTTTGATTGCTTGCCACGTGAATTAAGTTGGTGAGTTGTTGAATCGCGCAAGCATCGTCGATTGTGCAAAACCGATTACAAGTGTGCAAAATAAAAATATGTCATAATAACTGTACATTTCGGAAATGAGAAATAATAGCGAAATAATGGCTTTTGGAAACTTTTGTGGCAAGTACAAGTTTAGCGTTTCTTCTGCTTGGCGATAATGGAAATGAAGTTGCATTTATTGCATTATTTCAACTGCGCGATTCTACAATTTAAGTTAGTCGGGGAGTTTGGAATTGCTAGTGCTTTCGAAGGCATGTTTTTGACAAATTCCTATATTTCTCTTGATGTGTGCCGTTATCTGCAACAATGTAGTAATGACATTTGTATTTTTTTATTTTTTTCTATGAAAGTTTACACGGTTGTGTCTTAGGCGTAAATGCTTGTAGCTTCGCTTTGTTGCCTTGGTATATCGAAAAGTTTTCTTGACATTATAAACGAGAAAAAATGTTCACTTCGGTTGCACCATAGCTGGCATTCCCTTTACATAAAGGGTGATTTTTTAAGAGCTTGATAACTTTTTAAAAAAAAAAAACGCATAATATTTGCAAAATCTCATCGGTTCTTTATTTGAAACGTTAGATTGGTTCATGACATTTACTTTTTGAAGATAATTTCATTTAAATGTTGACCGCGGCTGCGTCTTAGGTGGTCCATTCGGAAAGTCCAATTTTGGGCAACTTTTTCGAGCATTTCGGCCGGAATAGCCCGAATTTCTTCGGAAATGTTGTCTTCCAAAGCTGGAATAGTTGCTGGCTTATTTCTGTAGACTTTAGACTTGACGTAGCCCCACAAAAAATAGTCTAAAGGCGTTAAATCGCATGATCTTGGTGGCCAACTTACGGGTCCATTTCTTGAGATGAATTGTTGTCCGAAGTTTTCCCTCAAAATGGCCATAGAATCGCGAGCTGTGTGGCATGTAGCGCCATCTTGTTGAAACCACATGTCAACCAAGTTCAGTTCTTCCATTTTTGGCAACAAAAAGTTTGTTAGCATCGAACGATAGCGATCGCCATTCACCGTAACGTTGCGTCCAACAGCATCTTTGAAAAAATACGGTCCAATGATTCCACCAGCGTACAAACCACACCAAACAGTGCATTTTTCGGGATGCATGGGCAGTTCTTGAACGGCTTCTGGTTGCTCTTCACCCCAAATGCGGCAATTTTGCTTATTTACGTAGCCATTCAACCAGAAATGAGCCTCATCGCTCATCGGACACGGACGCGAAACACATTTCGAACCGAACACTGATTTTGGTAATAAAATTCAATGATTTGCAAGCGTTGCTCGTTAGTAAGTCTATTCATGATGAAATGTCAAAGCATACTGAGCATCTTTCTCTTTGACACCATGTCTGACATCCCACGTGATCTGTCAAATACTACTGCATGAAAATCCTAACCTCAAAAAAATCACCCGTTATGTATATAAAAACTGCCAAAAAAGAACTTGATATCTTGATCGGTCGGTTTGCATGGCAGCTATATGCTATAGTCTTCAGATTTGAACAATCTACTCGCAGATTATGGGATTGGCTTGGGCAATAATCCTTGTCAAGATATCTTCCTTATAAAGAAGTTCTCAATACATGGACTTGACTTGAATTCATGATATAATAATCTGATATAGCCGTTTCACCACAAATGAGCAGCTTCTTGGAAAGAAAAGCGCGTGTGCAAAGTCTCAGATCAATATCTCAAAAAAAATTTTCGCGTTTATACAGACATGGATAAATCGACTCATCTCGTCTCGCCGGTTATTTATATATATTTTATAGGGACTCCGACTTTACCTTCTGGGTATTACCAACTTCGTGGCAAACTTGATATTAAGCTATACCCTATTGAAGGTAATAAAAAGAGATACAGTGGAAGGATTCTTTAAAGATTGCCGGCAATGAGCTGGCCGACAAATGAGACCGCTCTCCGGCGGCGTCGAGGACGATGGGGACAGATCCATGCATTT
Organism: Bactrocera zonata; assembly: GCA_037783105.1. Classification (NCBI taxonomy): domain Eukaryota; kingdom Metazoa; phylum Arthropoda; class Insecta; order Diptera; family Tephritidae; genus Bactrocera; species Bactrocera zonata. Next base: position 462 of record JBAWJQ010003195.1, on the reverse strand, counting down.
CCGGATCATATAGCATGAAGGAGCTTCTCCCTTCGGAGGAGAAAGTGGAGAGAAACCCATACTTGCAGCAGGCAACAGAAATGCGCCATTCCAAGTTACTGTGTATTGAGAGGTTACAACCTAGCAAGGTTTAGAGATATGATCAAACTTTCTCGAGGGAAATTTCGTCTGCTTGTCATGCTCTATGCTGGGCACTGCAGGCTCAGGAAACACTTGTCCCACATGGGCATAATCTCTTGAGCAAACTGCCGGTTTTACGACATGGAACTGGAAAATCCAGAACAACTGAGTCTAGATTGCCTAGCAAGCTCCTTGATTTCTTCATAGTTCTGGACTTTTGTGAGCATATGTGATATAAGAGAGGGCACAATAGACCTTAGGTCGCAGTGCAAAACCTCAATTATTTTGTATCTAACTATTTTTTAAAAAGGGCAAATCAATACAAGCGCTCACAAAACCCTG
>JBAWJQ010003194.1:0-19227 GCA_037783105.1 Bactrocera zonata | reverse complement strand
ACTCACGTATGGTGCGCAGGCCGGAACATGCTAGAGCAAGAATCGCGTCTGACGGATGTACTCTTCCGACGTATTTCGGTCAAATGCGCGGAACGGACTGTTGGAGAGGCCAGGAGTTACCTAAAGACGAAGATTGGAGCGATATGAAGGTAGGGGATCGGACCGATGAGACTGGGAGTCACGCTGCCTAGTTGAGCTCTTTGGAACCATACAAGTTCGAAGTTAATGACTCGACCGGAGTGACAGCGCAGTGCGCGAAATAGGTTCCGCTGGGTGCTGATTGCATATCCGTTGAAACTAATGACATTATTATCAACTTCCAATGGCTCTTAAGGCCAGGTGATATTTATGTGTTACACCAGGCTAAATTACAGAGGTGAAATGTGGATGCAGCCTTCTAGCGTAAATAAAACAAAAAAATTCATCCGGAACGGGTCGGACTAACGTCAGCACAGATGAAGAGTATATTGGTATTTATGTATATGGTAGTCCTCGAAATAACAGGCCTTGGCCGAACAAAATACTGGCTTAATTCCGATAACCTAGAACCGGCAGTTGTGGGGAGAATTTGTGGTTCTGATCGGTAAGTTTGTATGGCAGCTACGAGTATATGCCATAATGTTCCGATATCAGAGGTTCCGACAAAGTAGTTGCTTTGGAAAGAGGACGTGTAACGAACGGTAAACTCTGTCTGTCACTTAATGCTCTACTGTAAGACTGACTGTAGTTTTAACTCATTTTTTTTAAGTAAACACAAACAATGCAATTTAATTGCAACAGTAACAATATTAACATAATATTGGCGTACCAATTTCCTAGCAATACATAATCTGACCGACCCACAATAAGCATTTAGTATGGTTGGAAGCAGATGGAAAAGTACCGCTGCAGCACAAATGTGCGTTAATCAAATTAATTGAAACAGTTTATCTCAAGAAATTTGTGCACAAATGCAAACATACATACATATGTACATTTATGTAAACACATAACATGAACAATACAATAACCACCATGAATATGGAATCACTTAGCGTAAATTACACTATCAGAAGCTTTTTGGGGTTTTATGAACTTAAAATGTTAAAAAAATGTGATTAACATATGGAAATTAGAAAAGGTAAACTAATCGCTCGACTCTAAGTATATCTGTATGAAATTTCGTACGCCCCGTCTCTGCAAAAGTCAAAGCCTTCTCAGAGACTATATATACACATATTACCGGCCCTTCATTGGGCACTCTGGTAAGCAAAATGTAGGCTACAATATATTTCCCAGTATCAACATATTCAATCTGAAGAATACACTGCCCTCCAGTCGGCCGATTTTCACTTTGCTGTTTATGATAAAAGCTCGCTCATTGATAATTCTTACCTATTCCGATTATCCCGAAGATTTCACTGAGACCCCTATTGAGAAGCATAGTCGGAAAGAAAGTTGTTTTTATTGTTATTTTAGAAATGGTTCCAGTTGAATGATCACATAGTTTTGGAAATGAAGATCCAGTTTCACACAAAAACCAAGATGTACCACAAAAATGGATGGCCGAACTAGTCAAAAGCTTCGTCAGGATCGGAAAGGACCTCTCCGAACTCGATAACAAACGAGGTTTCAGACAAGGCGACTCCTATCGTGCGACTTCTTCAATATATTCCTGGAAGAACTAATTCGAAATCCAACGCATAATAACTTTTGCCAACAGATGCTACTTTGCACTGAGTAGACAGTTCAGAAGTAAAGTGCTCTCTCGACGAACAACGACTCTACAAGTCACTCGTCATCCCCGTACTACTATAATGACAGCATTTGATGAATTTTCGAGAGAAAAGTTCTTCAGAAGATTTATAGTCCTTTGCGCATTGGCAACGGCACGGAACCTAACACTTTCCCCACCAAATCCACAGCGACCATATTTACGAACTGGACGAAAGAGTATAGACTTGAGCTTAATATTGCAGTCGATGGCGTCAAAAGTCCGACTGCCAATAATCCTAAGATTTTAGGTGCGATTATCGCCAAGGTACAGAGCCGCAACAAAATCCTCAAGTCGCTAGCCGGCAGCACATGGGGAAAAGAAGCGTTGTTGGCAACTTACAAGGCAATCGGCCGGCCGGTTTTCAATTACGTCGCCGGGATGCAGTGGTACGCAGATGAGGAAACTTCAGACCTGCCAGAACACTGCACTCCGGACCACGACCGGATGCTTCTTGATGTCTCCCATCGAACACCTAAATAGTGAGACGCTTATGCTCCCAGTTAAGCATCATAATGAACTCCTCTCCAAGCAGTTCCTGATTATGATGTTTTCGTAGAAATCACCCCTGTAGCTATCAGCTTGGAGCTGAACCGCCTTCTAGGAACATCAAGAGGTCTTTCCTTAACTACGTCGACGACATCGAACAGTACGCCGAGCGGACTTCAGACGCAACTAACTTCCGACAGGTACTTATCGCCATTCACAGTGGAGCTATCAACACCTTCACCGACTCCCTTCCAGTGAATGGCGTTCTTGGAGTCAAATCCCCACTCATCGCAGACGAAGAGCTCTAGTAGCAGGTTAAACTCCTACTTGTCCAGAATAGACCCCGACATATCCAATATATGTCCTGCATGCAATGAGTCTCCGCATGACACTGGCCACCTTTTTGCATGCCTCGCTAACTCCACTCTTCTAACATCCCTTTCGCTTTAGTTCGAGCCCGCGAAACAGCACGTTTCCTGGGCCTCCCGATGATGATGTCGACGACAACCTAGATAATCCTTTCCATCCTAACGGGGATTGATAATCGTTAAAACAACAACAATAATCGGAGTCAATGGAACGATGAGCTGTACGAAATATACGAAGACATTGAATAGTTCAGCGAATTAATAGACAGCGGCTACGTTGACTTAGTCATGTCGCCCGAATGGATGAAAACACTCCAGCTCAGAGAGCATTCGACGCAGTATCCGTCGGGAGAAGTAGAGAAGAGAAGATTTTGTGAGGATTTATAAAATTATTTTAAAAATGTTTCATACAGTCGCAACATACATTCGTATATTTGATAAACTAGCTTCTTGAATTTAGTCCTGATATTACTATACATATGTACATATATCTCGAAAACTGCAAATAATAAATAATTTCATTTTCTATTTATGCAATCAGTGCAAGGTCTCAGCTTGAAAACAATTATAGCCGCTCTGCCCCCAAATAACTGTTGACCGGTGTTATTATTGTTCATAAAATTAACAACAAGAACATATGGACATAATAAAATCACGTGATATTAAAGCATACATATGTATGTATGTAAATATATATTTTTGAAAGTCTTTAATTATTTAAGTAGGTAAATAAAAAAGTGTTTTGATAGCATATCTACATATGTACATATGTATATAGTGTGTATATTGCGCAGATCGCCTGAGCAAAATGTCACAAGAACTGCAACACAAGGCGTTCAAGTCACTTGGGGCATTGTCTGCTCTTTTATTTGACCGGCTATGACACAAGAATCATGCTAATTTGTACATAACGGTGTATGTGCTATGTACCTGGTTGTATGTGTAAGTATACCATACAATTTGAGCAAATTGAGGAGTGGAAACTTTTCGCCATAAACATTTTAGTACAATTACCTAGTAGCTCCAGAAAGTTCTTCCTATTTATTTAATCATGCTCTTTTATATTGCATACTAAATACCCAGTAGGAAATTCAAACACATACGATGTTATGGGCAGAAAAGTGCCAATTTCTAAGTACTTTCGAATGTAGGTAGGTAGGATGGATGTCTGATGACGCACCTAGACCTTTAGGAGACGTGTTATGAAAGCTATCGAATGTAAAAACAATCCGCATTAATGTAGAATTTGGTTCGATTTGCTTTCAAAAAGTTCACTGTATATTCTTGGAACATGAAAATTTCAAAACAATCGATGCAGTAGTCTTTTTAATGTCCAAAAAGCGACGTTTTATGAGCTGTCATACTAGGCGTTCCCATTAAAGTATCTGAATAAATAGAGTCCATTTCTGAGGAAGAGTAACAAAAATATGCGAACTACAAGTGTCGTGAAATTTGGTTCGGTTTAACTATAACTCATCAAGGTGACTACCAAAAGAGTTACAAAAAAACTTCTCTGATAAAATTTATAACTGTAAAGCATGAAAAAATAAGTAAGGAAGGTCTATGTTCGGATGTAATCGAACATTTCAAACTCTTGTAACTTGCCAGGACCAAAGCCAGGGAAATGCATATTTGACATAAGGTTTGTTAGAGTAAGGAAAATAGTTATATGTAGTACTACAGGGTTTGTCCGGAAAGTAATAGCACTGAGTCGATTTGAAAAAAAATTAATGAACCAATCGTTACAATTCTTTAAAAACTTTCAAAATAGGCTCCTTCTGCGTCGATGCAGCGCTGCCAGTGCGATTTCCAAGCAATGAAAGCGTCACGGAAGGCATTCTCCGGAATAGCCTTGAGAGCCGAGGTGCATGCTGCTTGTTCCCCCTCTGTCGTCTCAAAATGCTTGCCTTTAATCGGCCTTTTCAGGCAAGAAAACAAAACAGTTAGGAGGAGGCACATCTGTGCTGCGGGGATGCCGGCCTTGGTTAGGTAGCTGTTGACAAGAAAGACGGTGTGAGCCGCAATTCAAGTGCTTCGTCACAATGTCATGAACCACAAATTTTGATAAATTTAACATCTGAATACTTAGTCGACGGTTTGAATTCAAAACTTTGCGCACACGGCTCCCGTTGTCGGTGTTTGACAAAATCGCATGTCTTCCAACACGGTCTTCATCAGCGACCTCTTCCCGGCCCTCCAAACAGGCCTGGTGCCAACGAAACACACCACTTCTTGCTAAGGCAACATCTGGGTAAGCCTGCTTGATCATATCAAACGTCTCTGTCGCAGATTTACCGAGTTTCACACAGAATTCAATCGCGTACCTCTGCTCCAATGAACGCTGAATTTTCGGCTTGCACCACTCACAGAAACACGTCGCGCGAAAATGTTTGTCCTGACTCTCCAGGTGCTCGGAGACAACTGACCACCCGCTCGTTCGTTAGCTAGGAACGCACTCTATCGAATTCAGTCGGTGCGCGCACGCTCTAAAGTACAGTAGTGGCGGAAGAAAATCAGTCGTATTACTTTCCGGACAAACCTTTTATATGGGAATTTGGGTAACTCGTAGACAATTTTACATATTTTTGGCATTCAATTATTTATATTATATATCTAAAATTATGCGATCATTTAATTTTGACGAAATTTTGAATTTCTGTGATTTAGGTATAATTATCTATTTTCTGGAAATACTACATGCAGTTAAAAGGCTACAGACTAATAAAATGCTCCCAAGGTTTCAATCTTATGGAGTTTAGTTATTATTTATATATCTCACAGATTCACCAATATTTTCGGTCATAAATCAATTATAGATATTGGGGTGCTTATCTGAGGCCTTGAACAGTTTCGGTTCGATTTGGAGTATTTTTGGTTATGAGGTTTATCTCGCTACATTAGTTGCTTCTTGATTTGTATACCGGAAAGTGAAAAAATCAAAAAGAATTTAAAATCGTCTTATATGGGAAGTAGGCGTGGTTGTAGTCCGATTACGCCCATTTTTACACTGTGACATAGGAATGTTAGAAGAATATTATATACCGAATTTGGTTGAAATCAGTCGAAGAAGTCCCGAGATATGTGATTTCACCTAAAGGAGAACGTTGTCACAATGGTCTAATTTTGACACCGGCTCTTTTAAATGATAATAACAACTCATTGGTAAAATTTAATGTCTCTGGAGTTTTTGGTTATTGATTTATCGCACTTTTAATAGTTTTTAACAGTACCGTTATATGAGAAGTGAGCGGGGTTATGATCCGATTTCATTTATTTTCGCACTGTCGGTAGGGGTTCTTATGAGATTTATCTTGAGCGAATTTGGTTATTTTGGCTTAAGCGATTTAGGAGATATTTACATCTCATCAATCTGATTAGAAGGCGGGGTCATGTCCATTTTTTCAAAATTTTCAGATCACAGATGACTCTTGCTACTGCGATTTTCTGTGCCAGTTCTATATCTTAATTTAATGCTTAGTAATGACAGTTTATAGGTGTTCCTTTAAGGTGGTACTCTAGTCTAGAAGCATGAATTTCAGGTAATTTTTAAAGTGTCGTAAAAAAAAGGCAATTAATATTTTTACTATCCATTTTTTTATTAATTATTTATTAATTTTTGAAGAGTACAGAAAAAAATTAAAAACTAAAAAAAGTAAAAAAATTTCAAAAATTATGAGCTGACTAAGTGGGGGGTCTCCAAAAATTTCAACGTGACCATGCCCATGATTTCAACCCTCCTAGTTATCTGAAACCAAAAAAAAAAGATTATTAATCTAGAATAATGTCGCAATGGTCGGAAATACGGAAAAGTGGAAAATGTTTTTTTCACAAAATGGCGACTGCCTGAAAAAAAAATTTTTTTTGATCACTTTTGCTGACTATTTCGAATTTTTTAAAAATAATAAAAATAAAAATTTTGGGATGGGGCTAGTTCCAACCATAGACAAGCCTATAAAGAAGACTCTATAAAAATTTCAAGTAAATCGGTCCAGTAGAACCTGAGAAATCGTGGGCATCGTTCCGAAAAAGTCAGTTTTGAGAAAATCGCGTTTAAAGTTTCGCGTTCCGGCCGAACCAGTTTGGATGCCGGGTCAGAAAATGCCTATATCTCCGAAAATAATTTGAATTTTGAAAAATCCTCTTGTACACATATTCTTGAATAGTTAAACTTTGAAAATATATAAAAACAAAAAATTCGATTTTTTTAAATTTCTAGACTGGAATACCCCCTTAATGGTGTTTTGTGGGCGTGGCAGTGGTCCGATTACGCCCAACTACGAACTCGCCCGGAACGGGCATACCAAGTTTCATCAAGATATCTCAATTACAGTCGACCCGGATTTCAACTCGTCTCCTCATCCTGATCATTTAAATATTACTCGATTCAATTCGAGTCATACATACAAGTATTAAGTGCACAAAACTATTATAATCTGTAGCAACATGATGCAAGAGTATAAAAATCAACGAACAAAGTCTGAGAACTTCTATAAGGATAAAACATTTTCAAAATGATAAACTTTTGACCTTTTCATTTTGGATTGAACCAAACCAACTTACGGAGATTGTAACAATAAAAAAATAACAAGAATTTGAAGAATGAAGTGTACTAGATTTGATTATAATGGAAAATGGGGTTACTTCTAATCACTTTATTGGAATTTTCCGAAAAACATGCGAAATACTCGAATTGAATACCGTTATTGTTATGCGTCGCTTGGAACCAGTTTAAGTAACTATTAGCTAATTAGTAAACTGGCACTAAATGTAAATGAAAATGAGGTAATTTACGTGAGAAAGTATAACAATGTTTGCCCCAATGACTATTATTACCCCGCAAGTATTTGGGGCCTGTCGCAGTCAACAACCAATTATACGTTTATGTGCATAAATCTAGAGTAAGTAGTTCGTAATTAGTGATTTGCTAGACTTCTACAAACTTACATATGTATATGTATGTATTTGTATGCTTGGCAAATTAAGTCCCATTATAGAGTGAAAATTTTCCAAAATTCAAATATGTGACCCAATCGTCATAATCACGATTGAACGAGATCAACGACTGTCTGCCGGCCTGTCTGCCTGTTGGATACCATACATAAATATAATACTAAAATATCTATGCATATACTATGTAAGTACATATGTATGTATGTGCTTATGTATGTATATCGCCACTTCAGAGTCCACTAGAATGTCAGCTTATTATTAAATCCAGTACAGTCGAGCTTTATGTGTGGAGTGCGATTAAGACGTGATTGTTCGGTACAGTGTGCAGCAAATTGTGTGTGCGGTCCATACTAGTAACTATGCGCATTGTATACCATATATATACATACATATGTATGTAAGTAAGTACATAAGCTCCAACAAATGCCAGAGCCAACATGACAATGATATACAAATTGCACTTGAATACCCGCTCCTTCAGCAGCGCAGCCACACCACTTAGTCAGCAGATGAACAAATCCACAAATGACCACCAAGGTATACTCGTATGCATACCATATGTACATATGTATGTATGTATGTTTGTATTTAATAGCGCACATACTAAACACATATGAACAACAACTACAATTTGCGTGTATATGCAATGCAGAGCACTCATGATGGAATTGGCCCCGACATCACCCACTCAGTTGACATGGACGCACTTGTTTTTATCGGACAAACTATATAAGGCAAAGTTTGATTTGAAAATTTTATCAGTCAATTTTTGTATTTCTCAGCATTTACAATTGCGCTTAGCAACCAACTGAGACATCCTTACAGAGAGCAAGCCTTTTCCAAACAGGAATCAAGCATAATTTTAATAAACAAAATGAAATACATCGTCGCTGTTTTACTCGCCGCATTGGTGGCTATGGTAAGTGGTGGACCTGAGAGAAAATATAACGATTAATATATTTTTCAATTTTTTTTTTTTCAAATTAATGTACACTACAATACATTTTTAGGCCGCTGCCGAGGAGTACAAGATACGCAATCAGGATGATTTGTTGAAAGCGCGCAAAGAATGCATGGAAGCGAAGAAGGTGCCCACCGAACACATTGAGAAGTTCAAGAAATTCGAATTTCCCGATGATGAGGTGACGCGCTGCTACATTGAGTGCATCTTCAACAAATTCCAACTCTTCAGCCCCACCGAAGGTTTCAAGACACAAAATCTGATTGCACAACTCGGCCAAAACAAGGAGAATAAGGACGCTGTGAAGGCTGATATTGAGAAATGCGCCGATAAGAATGAACAGAAATCGGACTCATGCACATGGGCATATCGTGGATTCAAGTGTTTCATCAGTAAGAATTTACCGCTGGTGCAGGAAAGCCTCAAGAAGAATTAAATACATTCACAGATGACGAGAAGTGAGCGTGTAGCCGTTGCCTAGCATGACATGAACCACTAACAACACCACCGCCACCACATCCACTAGCAACAACATCATCATAAACAATAACATAAACAACAACTGCAATAAGCTTGTACATAATATGTAAACGTTAGTGCAATGCAAGCCATAGTAGTGAGCAAACAACAACAGCAACTGCATCAGAACAATAGTAAAGCCAGGTAAATCACCAGATCATAGGCACGCCGGCGTCAAATAACTGAAAACAAAAATTAAACATTCAGGCTCATGCTCATGTATGTATTAAATAATAAAGATAGAGTATACATTTGCAATAGTACGGTTGAATCATCTTGAAACGTCCTGTTATTTTCGCATTTAACTACTACAATTTTTTTTGTTCACACATCTATGTATTATGTTTCATTCGTTCGATGTTAATTAACTTTCACGAATAAAAATGAAATTAATTACAATGTGCAAAAGGATATTTTATTACAATTATTATTAGTTCGAAGAATCGGAAAATTAGTGAGGTTAGTTTATGAGCTCCTATGCACCAAGGGTAATTATCCAGAATTTACCCTGACATATCAAATATATGTTCAGCGTTCAGCGAGTCCCCGCATGACACCGTTGAATAACGTCGACAACTTATGTAATCCTTGTACGTAACCGGAATGCACCGAATTTTTATACGACCGAGGGCTGTCAACTTGGCAGTATTCCTCCAAATTACTTTAGGTATGTTTTTGTAGATACAACAACAACATTGGCAAAGGCCGTTCGAGAACAGAGGTAATTCCGTTCGGTCCATTTTGCTTTCCATATTTCAATTTGAGCACTCTCGTTAAATTTTAGAGAGTGTAAGAAAAAAATCGCCAGGTGCCATACCATAAGAGTTTGCCTGCAACATTATTCATATAAAGGGGGTGTATTTAATCTTCTCCCGTGTAATTGCTTCTGTATCTTCAGTTTAAAACTCGCTATCCTGCTAAGTGCACATATTGTGGTTTAGACTTTGGGTACTTTTGATTTTGACTTTGATTTATATGTTGTTGAAGTTTTCAATCTTGAAATCGCCATGTTTATATCAGTAATATATTGCCGTACAGTCCTTTTTATTCCTCGCCGGCATTGACTTTTATATGAATGATGAATGCTACAAGATCATTTCATACATACCAAGTGAATATTTGGGAAAAGTCTCAGTTGCAACATAAAAAATAAAACAATAATTTTAAAATGCCAAAATCTTTATCCATATGGAAAGAATTTCAATATTCTCTCGTATAATTGTTCCTGAAAAAAGTTTAAAAATTGCTGGAACACTAAATCACCATATTAATTATTACCTTTTAGGTACCTGCGTCCATGCTTTGAATTGTATGCCTTCGAAGCGTTCAAACTTGAATAAAGCTCTGTGCCACTCCACATTTAGTTACTTATATTATATTTAATCAGATTGACTCCGATTTGAGCCGAGTTTCAAGTTGGGTCTTGATATAAAATTACCTTTTTGTGTCGGTGTATAAATGAAGATTTTGATCCTTGTCCTCGATGGAATTTTCGTGCTAATTTGGTGCCAAAACTCTACATCCTAACCTCCGTCTCGGTTAGGTGTATCTCATACGAAATATGAGGTCATCTTAAGTCGCATAGGTCAGCGAATCATATCCCCCAGGATATCACCCAAACTTATTTAGCTTCACTGCTTTGTGCTGAATACCATTTGGTATTACCCTTCTCCGATTATATCTCTGTGAACCACCTTAACTTCGTTAATTTTAAGAAAGCTACAACTGTCAGAAACTTCCATTCTGCAAGCTAATCGCAGCTCCCGCCTGAATATCCTAGCAGTTTTTGGTAATGATGGCGATGCCTTTGATTCGTGTGATATAAGCGAGAAGGGTTCTCAAGCTGGAGATTCTACCATTACTAGGCAAACCGGTAAAACACCAGCCGGAAATTTACGCTGAACCCTTTGGTGGACAAGACTAAAATCAGCGTCGTCGAACGTCTACGGAAAATACAAAAATACTGTGCGCTACTTACCAGTACAGAGGTTCAAGGCATAATCAGAAAGACAAAGGCTTCCAAATTCATCGGCACAAACGTTGATAAGTTGATGTTAAAGCATTTCGGCTCGAAGGAGTAAGCTACCACACCAAGGTACTCAATCTCCCTCTAACCAGACTTTAACTACTTAATGTGAATAAAATCGGAAGAGCGGTTTCACTACTGATATCTTAGAAACCGCTCAACATCCATTAGTCATATGGTCCGATAATTCTACTTTTTCACAGAAATTATCCATGCAGGCATGTGGTTGCACGTACATTTAACCGACCAAATGTCCAACTCGACAAAGTTTAGATGCAATGCCCAGCGAAGCCCATATACCTAAAACCCCTAACCCTATGGTCCGATCTCGGCGAAATAGCAAGTTTCCTGTGTTTAATGTTAGATGATTTCGATGAACCTTACCACCCAAGTGGGGGACTAGATAACTGCTATAACAACAATAAATTTTAAGCAGGCCATCGAGTAAATGGCATTTTTGTAGTCAAACAGCCAGACATGTCAGAATACTCGAGTTGCTTGATTGCCACATTTTATATTTTTAACCCACCGAATATCATTCCAACATCGCGTGAAATCTCTTCTTTAGCTTTCGTCATTGACCTACAACCCGGAATGTACATTTAATCCACATTGTTATCTTTAATGTATTTAATATTACATTCGAATTCTTATATAATAGCATATGCAATAAATAAATGAGTATATCAAATAAATATACACAGTGATCTTCAAATAAAAACACATTTAAATATTTTATATTAGTTTTATTTTTATCAATTTTTTCATCTAAACTATTTTATTATAATATTTTTTTTTTTTTAATTATAATTTTTTTTAATTTTCGTGCGTTATTATTTCCTTCATTTTTAACGCTATATTATTTTCGTCCGCATTCTTTACTGCCAGCCATTCTTATTTTTTTGTTTCTCTAATTTTTTTGGATAATGTTGAAGTTTTTTAAGGTGTTTTCTTCTTTTTTTACCTTATCTTGCTTTGTTCATCTTATATGCTTTTTGTGGCCTTTTTATATTTTAATTTTTTCACATATTTTCCCGATAAGGACTTTAGTTTTCATCTTTTCGTCTTTTGTTTGTTTTTTCTTTTCTTGTTTATCTGCTTCTTTTATATACTACATGTATTATAATATTTTCTTTCTTTTGCCATATTTCATTTCCTTTTTTCTTTGAAAGCTTCTTGAATTTTTAATAGCTTGGAAAATAAAACTGTTTATAAACAGGTATGTTGGTGTGTTGCAGTTCAAAAAACATTATAACCAGTTAACCATTATAACGGAAATCCATCTTTTACTTTTTTTTATATATTTCTCGTTGTATTTTTGCCTTCATTATTTAACAGCATCTTCAATATTTTATTTTTATTCGTTTTTCGCTTTAAGCATTTTGGTCCTTCTTTTTTAATCTTTTCTTTTTTATTTTTTTTCCTTTCTGCTTTCACTTTTTTATTCTTTAAATATTTATGACATCATTTTTTTAGAAGTTTGGTAACGAACGGCTTTTATATATAATGTTTTTTGAAATCATTTTATATATTGTAAAAAAAAATCTGAAATCAAATTAGTTGGATTATAAAAAGTGTTTAAAATGAAAGGGGTATCACAGGATTTAACAGGTGGTAAGTAATTTTTGCGTTTTTAAAATGATGTTTGAATGTTTGAAATGAAGGAAAATTTTACTTTCTAAACACTATATAAATCACATGTCCTTGACTAAACACATCTATGGCCTCAAAATTAGATTAACGAATATATTATTTTACTTTTTTATTATTATAGTACTTTAGAAAAATGTCTATGCTCTCCTCGTTTCACCCTATACACTCATTTAAATTATTATATAAAAAAAATATCTCATATGTAATTTAGAAACAGTTATTAAAAACAAAAAAAAATCTATTAATAAAATTATAAACTTTAGGCTTTATATACAAATTATTAACTTAAGAACACTTATTTGAACTATTTTCTATTAAAAAAATCCCTTTAAAAAGTATATGTTATAATATTGGCATAGAAAATGTGTCTAATTTGTTGAAATGAAAAGTAATTTGTAAATAATGAAACATAAAGCCAATGACGACTTAACTGTGATAAAGAAAACAAAAATAAGATGACTTACCTTAAAAGTAAGAGTAAAACATTAATCAGTATGGTGCATAGTAGTTTGCACGTCCGCGATAACCCCTTCTGAAACGAAAGCATAGTTCGAGTTAATTCAATGTTTCGACATAGACAGATTTATAACCGTATACATACATTGGACGACGTGAACCACGGAAGGATGTGTGACAACAAGCGCGTGATATGCGAGCTCCTCGGCCACGGAAACTTCCGCGAGCAAAACGATTGGTCGTAGACAATCCTGGGCGATTAGTGCGCTTTGACATGACCTAAAATATATGTTCATATAATTTTTGTACCAATACTTATAATTCATAATAGACATTGGCATTTGTGTACAAACCTTAATTTGGCGACCTCTAAAAAGAGTCTCGTTCATGGCCAATGCTGTCTCAACAAATTCCTTTGAACCAAACTCAATATAAGCAAAGCCTTTGGGGTGACCATCAGCTTTATTGCATAGTATAGTCACACGGTTTATGGTTCCACAACCATGAAAATGTGATTCTAACTCCTCAGCGGAAGCGCCATAGTCAACATTACCCACGTATACTGAACGGGTATCAATTTCTTGTTTTTCTTCTAAAGATAATGGCACTGTGGCCAATCCTGTTGTAGAACCAGCCATTTGTTTGTCCACTTCGGATTGCATTTGTTTAATTTTTTCGGCTTCCTCCTCCATTTCCTTAACTCGCGCCTTTATTGCTTCCAATTCAGGATCGATTTGCATATTGGCTTCCTCCTTTTAACAAAACAAAAAAAAAATGTTAATTACAAAACACTGTATACATATAAATGTAACATTAAAGGATTAAATTTATCAATATGATGCGAAACTGAACTGCACTCGCGCAAAACAGAAAATTCAAATGCCAGACTATTGGCTTTTAATGTATATGTTGCTCTAGGTAGGCGTTAATTTGAGCTTTTGTTTTGCATTTTCGGGTTTCTTTTTGTTCAATCTTCTGCACTCCATGAACCAGTTATTGTCGAAAGTGCACATATTAAACCGGAATTTAAAGATATTTGTATACTACACAGGCTTTTCATTATTTTGAAGGTACTCACCTCGTTTTCGTTCATTAGTTCTGCTTCGTGCTCGCCATTTGCCTCATCAAGATTGTCCAGCAGTTGATCTTCGTTTAACGATAAGTCTTCGTCTGCCATTTTACTAATCGATATTTTAAAGCTGCCACCAAATAAACAACCACGCAGGAAAGCTCAGATACAGTTCTCTTTTAACTTTTGTGGCTCTTCTCCAAGTGTAAGCGGTCCACTCTTTTGTCTCCAATACTATTGTTTTGCGGCCGAACTGTGACGTATGAAATTTATATTAGTTTCCTTTTCTGTCTTTAGGCAATTCATGTGCTTGCATACAAATACAAAGTAAAAGTATCTTATGCGCGCGCATAACTAAATTCGCTTCACGATACCCGCAGCCATTTTGGGCGAATTGGGCGAGCAAAAGCCTAGGGAAATTTTTGTGGGAAACCAAAAACAGAGCACTCATTGACAGCGTGACATTTTTGTTTTTCCATATTTACACGAAATTAACTTCAATACTTACCAAGTAGAAATACTACGTCAGTTGTGTTAAATTCACAAAGTTCCCGTAATATAAATATTCAAAAATTGTTATGGAATTCCCGTATAATATTAAAATTTTAGTTTTATTTTTAATTCCACGAAAGTGAAAACTATACTGATTTCTCTACCACCGGTTGTACGAAAGAAACCTACGCAGCGAATTTAGTTGACATATAAATTTGACAGATGTTGCGTCGTAATAGATTTCAATGAACTTGCAAGGTTGCATTTCGTAAGATGTGTGAAAATATTACTTCTAGAAAATAGTACATTATGAATATTTATATTTCATAATTTAACATTTCTATAAATCTTATGAATTATTGGTGATAATTACGAGGAAACAAACGTACATATATAGTAAAATAAATATTCCATTAATACTTTTTCATATATTGTATATTTCAATACCTATGGCAACATCGAATGAATTCAAAATGTACGAACCACAGTAGACTATGCAAAATGAACCTCCATTTACAGAAAGTCAGCTGTAGCCAAGTATTTGTTTACTAAGGATTGTGACAAAAGTAGTAAAAGTTATTACATTAAAATACGATGAATATTGACGAAGAATCTGACTATGAAGAAGATGAATTTTTAATTTTCGCTGATTTCAAAAATCAACTTGGCCCCCTTGATTTGGATGAAAATATAGCAGTGAAAATCATTGGACTTGAAAAGGACCCAGTCGCTGAAGTGAATGGAAACATATTTAAAGGTACATACATATATACGTTAACATATACCTAAGTTTTAAACACGAATATTGATAGGATCCTATGATTACCCAATGGGCACGTGCGTTTTCTTTGAAAAGGACACAGACGCCGCGCCGTCAGATCCTCTATTCGAAACGAGCTGTCGGCAGAAATATAAATATTTTGCGAAAACCAATAAAGTTATAAATTTTGAACGTATATACGTTGAACCGAAATGCGATGAAACCATGAATAATCTATCTAATACTATAATATCACCAGAAAAAAGTGAAGACAATGAAAAAGAACAACTTAAAATACAGACTGAGGATGATAAACTTCGGATTAATATTTCATATGAAGATGCTATAAAACAATTTCAATCATGTGATGAAAACAGTTAATGCATTTATGTACATTTTAAACATTATATATACAATAAATAAAAGTGTTTAACTTTCAATATCATTTCCATTTTCTTTGCAGTGAAATTTCTTTAAAATTCAATTCACAATGGAAGAAATACTAGGTCAGGAAATGCGTCCACCGCTGGTACTTCGAAAATTTTTAAACGAGTGGAAGACTTTTCTCGAATCAATGACAATACCAAAAACTGAATGCGATATACAGAATGTTATGAATTTATCAGAAAATCAAAAACGTTTTAGCCAAGTTGTTGCACAATGTTCTTTAGAGAAATTAGAACAAGAAAACGACGTTAATATTATTAAATATGAGCCAGGTGTTACAAATCCTGCACGTATTCCAACAATTGTGGATGACACGAATTTAAAAACATACAAGGAGCTTGTTAAAGTTAAAAGCAATACCAATCAAAACCGCAATCCTTTTAAGCGTTCACGGGAAACGTATGCCATGGTACCGCCTCCTTGTCAACAACAAAATGAAAAATATGATTTCAGTGACTTTTACAATGATATAATTTTAAAGATACGCATTTACCGACCCGCACGTGTTGTACACACAGGTCAAAGTTTAGAAAAACCAGTATTTGCGGAGGAATTCGAGTGTCTGGGATCAAATTATCTTAGCGATTTGCGTGATAAAATTTCATGTGTCTGTAAAAAGAAACGGTTTTTTGATGTTAGCGATAACCCAACAGCCGAATTACCATTAAAAACTACAGATCCAGCATATTTTTTTATAAATAATACTTTTTACAATGACCGACGAAATCCGGACAACCCAGATTATTCTGAAGTTATAAGAACTTGGGCTAAGAAAGCTGTTGGTCTAAAGGACTTACATTTTGAATTGGCACAAATGGAAACCACGCGTTTCATAGACTTAACCGTCAGCATAGGTTTTCCGCAATTATATCAACATCACGGCAACTGTGAACATGTTTTTGTCATCTCCCAGATTGAAGTCGTGACACCTAGGTTGCAGTGCGTGCAACGTCATATGTACCCTCGACTCTGTTCATTTGGATATTTTAATAATCGTGTTTGTAATATGTGTGGCACACGACGTTATACCTTCATCGTAACAAAAAGTGATCGTCAACTACACGATCCAGCATATATATGTAACAAGTGCTTTTTTGATTATCATTATATAGATGGGAAGAAAATAGGTAATTTCCAAGCTTTCAAAGTGAATGAAGATAACGAGGAGGAAGAAGTAATGAAATATATCAAAAAATCGAGAGTTGAAGATGAATATGGCACAGATGAAAATGATGAAATGGCTAATATGCAAACATAAATAAACAAAACAATTTAAATAAATTCATATTGGAATAAATAAGCTAATTATTTACGTTTAAGAATGTCCAAAACATTACTTTTACTTTAACACGTAGTATTAAATATGTTAAATAAATACGTATGTATAATAATGAATTCACATTACACTTATACATACATGAATATATTAGAAAAATTACTAATTTTTTACGAGTACTATAAATCAAAAAAATTTCTTTTATTATTGGTAATTAGTATAGGCTTGTGTTTATGTTATTTATTTAGATGGAATCCGTGTAGATATGTATGTATGTATGTTACGTTTGCTGTGGTGTCGGGTCAATGACAGTAATTTCCCCAAAAAATTTTGAGGAATGCTGCCAAATTAACAGTTTTAGGCCGGATATAAATC
This sequence comes from Bactrocera zonata, assembly GCA_037783105.1. Classification (NCBI taxonomy): domain Eukaryota; kingdom Metazoa; phylum Arthropoda; class Insecta; order Diptera; family Tephritidae; genus Bactrocera; species Bactrocera zonata. The sequence goes on along the minus strand of JBAWJQ010003194.1, from coordinate 1,633 downwards.
CAAGTCCGATCAGGATACGTCAACTCGACTCTTACGTGTACGTTTGCTTTCGTATTATTTATTAAGAGAAGAACATAAATTAGAGAAATTTCCCAATATCTACAATTAAAGCAAATTTTTAATTTTAAATAAAGTATGACCTATTTTACGTATAGTATTACTTAACGGTGTCGTTTCAATGTACCAAAATTTAAATTGTTTACTAATGTAATATCGAAATGCAACACTGTTTATTTACAACCAGAGCTGATTTGCTTGAGTAACTACCATTGACAGTTGCAGAAGAGAGAAAGTCAAACAAAAACAGTAATTTCTCAAGAATTAATTCTTTGCAATTTCTTATCTGTTTCATTTTACACCTTTTCTTTTTGTATTAGTTGTAAAAAAAACCGTTTAATAAAAGAGTCTTAAGATATTACTCATTTTCAATGACAGAATTGTTTGAGGAAAAGATGACATGATGTCATACTCGTACAAATAATCCGTATATCAAAAAAGATATATACAACATGATAATGTGAGGTGAGTCCTTATGATACATATATTGTTGTTTTAAAACTTGGAATATTTTATATTAATTGATTGTGTATAAAATATCACCAGGATTTTACAGTCATAATGAACGAGCGCATTTGCATAAACAATGCTAATTGTGAACAGCCGCCAAATGCAAGCGGTGGAAATGTTCCTGATACTAGTCCTAACACATCCAATGCTACAACTCCCACATCGACACTGAAGGAGAAGCGCAACTGGTTCCAATCGCTAACAAGGCGAAAAAAATCTCAATCCCAGGTATCGTTGGCTGACATACCATCAACATCTAGACAAGTACCACAGATACAGAATAACAACAATGAGCCTGTGCAAGTGACATGTACACGAAACGTTACAGCAGTCAAGGATACAAATATTACTAATGATGCTAATGCTTCTGGACGGAAGCGCAAAGATGGAAAGAACGTCTTTCAAAGGCTCCGTAAGAGAATGGGCTTAAGATTTTCTTCTTTGCGAAATCGAAATGACGAAACTGATAATTCTGAATTTGGAGTAGCCTGTGCTTCGGGTACAATAAATGCTGCCGATGAATTCTCAACTCACTCACCTATACATGAACCACGGCAATGTGTACAAAACATAGCAGTTGAAGAGGAAGAAATTATACCATTTACCATTAGTTATAAACGATTTCTTACGAAAAAATGGTTAGAAAATGAAGAAAGGCCAAACCGAGTAATGTATACTGCAAGTTCACAAATGTTAAGGTAAGATGACAATGCAATATATTATTTTTATTTAAAAACAATAATCTGAAATATTTTTAAATTATGTTACGTCAGTCAAGTTTGGTACTGGGGCGAGATATCGCGATTAGATGCACAAAAACAACTGAGTGACAAACCCACCGGTTCATTTCTGGTACGCGACTCGGAAACACGTGGCTGTCAGTTTACGCTTAGCTTTCGCATGGTGAACGTGACGTTTCATTATCGTTTAGAATACCATGATGATTATTGGCACTTTGAGGAATTACAATATGAGTCCATAGTAGACATGATAAAGGATATACTTGATCGTTGTACCAATGACAATTTTGTATGCTTCGTAAAAGTTCCAAATGAGTTGCAACCAC
>JBAWJQ010003193.1:0-19469 GCA_037783105.1 Bactrocera zonata | reverse complement strand
CTCAATAAAACAAAGGGATTAAAGGGAATATCGAAAGTATCTGCTCTCCGAGATTAAATGGGATGATTTACTTTCGGGACTAGATACTTCTAATAGTTTCTCGATCTTTAAGAAAGCAATTCAGGAATTTTGTCATAATAATATCCCGCTCAAACATATGCAACCATATAAGTTGCCTTGGTACACTAAGGATCTCAGACGGTTAAAAAACCTTAGAAATAAATACTACAGAAAATTCTCTTCAACAAAATCTCATGTTTTCTTTGTTCAATATCAGCACTTCACAAAAAGCTGTTTAATGAATTGGATAAGTCTCTCTATAAAAGGTTTATTTTTAGTACGGAGTCTGCAATTAAGTCGAGCCCCAAGTTCTTTTGGAACTTTGTAAAATCTAGAAGAGCGTGTTCGGCCATTCCCTCTGCTCTATTCTGGGGTGAGAAGTCAGCATGTACTCCTGGCAAAATCTCCAACCTGTTTGCTGAATTTTTCAAATCGAATTATGTTCACGATGATCCCGTTACTAATTCCACTTTTTCGGATAATAATTTCCCATCCATAAATTTTGACTCACTGTGTCTTTCACAGGATGATATCGCCAAGGATATTGGTGATATTAGGTCTTCTTCCAAATTGGATTTGGATGGGCTTCCGCCTGAACTTATAAAAAATTGTACTGCCTTGGTTTATCCTCTCATGCTTATCTTTAATAAATCTCTTTCCTCTGGGAATGTTATCTCTGACTGGAAATCAACATGCATTACCCCTATTCTCAAAGGTGGTTGAAAGGATATAGTCTCCAATTACAGACCTATTTCTAAACTTTCTACTATTTCGAAAATTTTTGAGTGTTCTGTTAAAAATAAATTATTTTTGGCAGTAAAATCAATAATTAATGTCAATCAGCATGGGTTTGTCTCGGGACATTCAACTGTATCAAACTTAGCGGTTTTTAGCGATTATTGTATGTCTGCATTCTCCGCTGGATTTCAGGTAGATTGTGTCTACACAGATTTCTCTAAGGCCTTTGATAAAGTTTCACACAATATTCTAATTAAAAAATTATCATCGTTAGGGTTTCACTCGGTCTTCTTGCAGTGGATTAAATCATATTTACACAATAGACGATGCGTTGTCAGTGTCGATGGAGTGTCATCTGATTCATTCATTGCGTCATCGGGAGTGCCCCAAGGAAGCGTTTTGGGTCCACTTCTCTTTGTGCTGTTTATCAATGATATCTCCTGCTGCTTCTCTTTCGCTAACTTCCTGTCATATGCAGATGACTTAAAAATTTTTGCAATAATCAAAAACCCATAAGATGTACTCAATCTTCAGTGTGATATTGATACTTTTTATGATTGGTGCATGAAATCTAAACTTCTTCTGAATTTAGATAAATGCTCTCAGATCTCTTATGGTAGGGGACGTAGCATCATATCTTCAAGTTACAATATTTCTAATTACGTCCTAAAATGTGTTACTGAAATCAAAGATCTTGGGGTAATCTTTGACAACAGATTTTCTTTCAGTAATCACATCAACTACATCACTTCTAAATCATTCTCTGTGCTCGGATTAGTCCGTCGAAATGCTTTAAATTTTTCCGACCCCTACACGTTAAAATTACTGTATACTTGTTTTGTTCGGTCCATTTTGGAGTACGCAGTGTTCATTTGGAGACCATATTGCATTTCGTCAATTAATAGGATCGAGCGTGTTCAAAAGATTTTTCTTAAATTTGCTCTCCGCTCCTTAAAGTTCGTTGACCCAATACCATCGTATACATCTCGCTTATTGCTTCTACATCTCAAATTGCTGGAAAATCGACGGTCCATTCTCAGCCTCTCATTTGTTTACAATATAATTACTGGAGATATTGACTGTCTCTACTTATCAGGGAAAATTAACTTCAATACTCCTCAGCGTTGTCTCAGATATGTTTCCCCATTTTATTATAAAAAGGAAAGTACTAATTTTGCTGGATATGCTCCTCTCAAGCGTGCTATGCGGGAGTTTAATTCGATTTCCGAGAAAGTTCTTCTAGATTTTTCTCACTCGGGTATCCTTCATTAATACCCTCACTTCTGTTTTTTAGTTTAAGTTATCTACCTATTTAACTGTAACTTAATGTCATTCCCCTATAGTCTGTAAGAATTAATGTTCATAGACTTAACTAAATAAATAAATAAATAAATAAATAAACCCATTTCGAACGATCAAGGCCTAAGGGAAGTGAAAGCACGATTGGTTCCAAAATCACTCAATTTGTCTGAGAAATAGCGTCGGGTTAACGTGTGTGAAACATTACTTTTCGACTACCAGGATGTCGTGAAACGTATTATTATGGACGATGAGTCTTGGATCTATGCTTACGACCCAAAAACAGTGAGCCGCTGAGCCGAAGTCGAAAAACCACGTAAAAGTAAAGTAAAGTTTAGGTCAAAATTTAAGGTTCTATTGATAGTTTTCTTCGATTATCGGGGTGTGGTGCACCTAAAAATCCCTTCCGACCGGTCAAACTGTCAGGAAGGAATACTATTTGAGTTTTATGAATCACATTCATAAAAGAGGCCGGATAAATGAACCGATAACACTTGGTTTTTGCACCACGATAATGCACCGTCGCATACTCCGTGAGTTTTTCGCCTAATTTTTAACCAATATCGGTGCGCAGCCACCGTATTCACCTGATTTAGCTTCATGTGACTTCTGGCTTTTTTACAAACTCAAACGACCGCTAAGAGGAAATCGATTTGAATCAAATAAAGACATTAAACTTGAATCGCTACGCGCATTGAAGGCTATTCCGGAAATTGACTTTAAAAACTGTCTCGAGGATTGGAAAAAACGTTGGCACAAGTGTATTGTGACCAAGGGGGATTACTTTGAGGGGGACGACATAGATCTTGAAGAATAAATTAAGAACTTTAATTAATTTTACTATTTCTTGCTCATAGTAGTAGACCATATAAAAGAGAAAGCGCAATATAATTGCGTTTCCGTCAGAAGAGATAAAAGCACAGGGTTGTAAGTGCTAACAGTTTTCTTGATCAGCTGATAAAATTGTTCCATTCGCTACTCTCCAACGCTTGGTGACACGTGGTCCTCCTTATTCTTGTATTTGTCCTTGTTAAGTGCAATATTTTCAATATTTCTTGGTTTTCCCGATTTTCACAAAAAAATTTCGTTCAGTGCTGAAGCTCACTTTTGGACGAATTGTCACATTTGGTGTGATGGAAATCCATAACCCATTGCTGCGATGCCATTACATCCTCAAAACGTCACTTTTTGGTGTATTTTTTGGCCAGAGAGATTTCTTGGCCCATATTTGTTCAAAATGTGAAGACGCTTGTAAAAATACAATAAATAGTAGATGCGATGCAACTGCCGATACTTTGGTAAAGCCTGTTAAAGCTATATTTTAGTAAACCTATTTCTTCTAGTTAATAAAAATTATTTTATTTTTCACATATTCATCTCTGCTTAGCTTTTATCATTTTTATTTGAACCCCTACACATGTTCATAAATAACATATGTATGTATGTAAATGAAATATTTTATTCTTAATTCCTTAATCTATTCAATGTTCTACTTTGTTGTGCACTCGTGGTGATTGTTTTTTTCTTTTGTTTACGAAAAGTCATTGCAAAAGTCTCGAAACGTTGTGCGGCACAACGACGCAGAGACCATACATCACAATAATGGAACGAATGGCTTCGCGGCGCTGACGCTAGCAAACAAGCATTCCTATGCCATTATCAAAGACAACGAACGTCGGCAACCAAAATCGCAGGAGCCAAAAATAAAAAAGAGACAACTGCTAACTGCTGAAGAGCCCTGTAGCGACAAGCGAAAATTCCATTATGTAATACACATTTGTAAATTGTTGTGAAACATCACGAGCACAATTTTTATATCACAATCCGCTTCTACTCCAAAAGTGAATACGACGAAAAATGTACAACGCCTCGATCGGCCTGCGGTCTGAAGCACTGTGGCGGCTGAGGGGAAGCTAGGAAGCTGCATCTGCATTTGTACGTAAGTAAGTACATATGTATGTACATCGAATGCCAAGCGTCTAAATTTAGTGCAAATGAGGAACAGCGAAATATGGGGCAAGTGCCACAATTAAGACAGAAAACGGCAAAAAGATAAATAGGGCAATATTGATGAGATCACCCGTACATAGCTATAGGCAATAAGGCATTTTAATCCATTTGTGACCCAAAACATGAAACTATAGTGAAATTAATGACTTTTTCGCATTTGACGCTGTTCAGCATTTGTTTACAATTGGTTTGATTGTCCGAAAAACCTCCGAATTTCATTTATTTTCTTATACGAGTATTCACATCAAAATTTTACAGGATTCAAGGTTATTATTTTATTCAACATTTTCGATTTTCCATTTTCTTCGTTCGAAGTAATGATTTTAATTATTTTTTTGTTTCTTTTGCCACACTACAATCTTTACTAATTGATTTCAGAATTTTTAATAACTTTTCATTAGAATAAACCTTCAATGGGTCGTGAATTGTTGCTAGTTTTCACATTTTTTACATTTTAAAAATTGTTATTTCCACTTTTTCTCGCCTTTTATCATCCTTTTGCGCATTTTGCATTACATTTCACACACAGAAGCACTTTAAAATATTCAATTATAGTTTTTTTGTGAAAAGTATTTTTTTTTTTTTTGGTATATTCACAATATTTTCTTTAATTTGCGAGATTTTATGGGTTTTAGCATCCACGCACCACGTATATTAGCACAAGATGAAAATCACATCTTAAATTATTACACAGATTTTCCTTTTTTTAATATACGTATGTATTGTATATATTCAAGCTTTCAATATTTTTTTTACTTTCTATCTATGTTGCTGTGTTCACTAAGGGCAACGGTTATCCGAGCGTTTATCTCTGTACGTGACGATCGACGAAGTAGGACTAACGAGAACAATAGTGAGCAGGGTTTTGTTCACACCTTCAAAGAATCAAATTTTCCGTACTTCCTCGTTCGCACTAACACATTCGCACGTTAGAGAAAAATTTCTACGAAAAAATCGGCATTTTTGCCATTGCAATACTCAAAAATTCGCCCATTATATAGTGCCATCAAAATTGTATCTGCCAATTTCGAGCACTCTCTGTGAATTGTGTATTCCCACTAACACAGACAATTAGCCCGCGGATGTTCTTCATTCAGCATAGCTAATATTTTTCGACGCTATCACGCAGCGCTCTTTCCGGTCATTTTGGGCACAGATAGGCATGCTGCCTCAATCTGTAGGTGGTAAGAAGCTCTCAGCATGCTGCGACCAATCAAAGCAATTCTCGAAAAAAAGAAAAAAAAAATGCCAAAGCGTTTCGTTTATACTCTTGAGAGCGCATTTAGAACGTATTTAACAAACGTGCCGTCGGTCGCTGCATCGTGCGACACTGGAAAATGGCCAAAAATTTTGCTGTGTCAGCGAAAAAAAGGAGAGCTTAGAGAACCGAAAACCCGAATGTTAATTTATCTCTGAACATTTAAAAAAAAAAATCAAGCATATTGTAAAACATTTTATAATTTGTTTCTAAAACTATTTTCCATGACGTTAAACTGGTCCTTTCGAATTTTTTACTTATACTCACCATTCAAATTGTAATGGCAACAAGTCGGAATCTTCGTTACAGTCGATTTTCACGAAGAATATCGCTCTTTCGTTCGGTACACAACGTATTAGCGAACTCGAATTTTCGCTAAATGAAAGTTTCGGTGGCGGCTTTTTTTGCTGCGCGCCTTCGAGCGGAAAACCCTGGGGATCTGGAAGAATAAATGAGAGAAGTATGCATACAAATACAGAAATAGTATTCAAAATTTTAACCGAAAATAAGCAATTGCATTATAAAGTAAATATGTTCGTAAGACTGCAATAAATATATGGATGTACATATGTATATAAATAGTTAAACTTGTCTTCTTCGCTAATAGGCTTACTTCAAGACGCCAATTCCGTCAAGTTTGGAATTCAAAAGATATTTAATAAAAAGGTAATTTGAATTAACATTGAAATGTTGCTGATACTGATTGGAACAAAAAAATCCTCGCTACATTATATCTAAGATGTGTTAAGTTAACATTTATACTTAATGTTGTTAGGCTATCTCACATATTGATAACATAATTTGGACAAAATGGCACCTGGAAATTTTAATTAAATTCTCCGAGTAATGGTATTTCAAATGTATTTTGCTAAGTTGGGAGGCCTGTCCTTTTAGGCCGAGATTGCAGCCATTAAGGTAGCAGTAGACTTACTGCTCCGAAGTGCAGCCTCCTTCAGAAAAGTGAACATCCATTCATATAGCAGAGCGGCGATACTAGTCCTGAACTCATTTACAGTGCGTTCAGGGCTGGTGGAAGACTTCCCAACCTCGCTATCAATAGCATCGAAAGCATTTGTGATAAGATTGGTATGGATGAGCCACAGCGGAATCGCAGGAAACTGTAAATGATGTAATGATCTAGCAAGGAAAGGCACCCTAGAGCCGTAATAGGTAGAATGGGAGCGGATCGGTGTTCTCTTATCCTCTTGTGGTCTACTATTATATAGCTGGGCTTCGCGGAAGCCTGCTAAATGCTGGGACACAATCGGTACATGCGCTGTCGCAAAAACTTTTTAGCCCAAGATCGATGGCAAAAGATCAGGTGATCTCTTTGCCCTCACTAAGGTTAGCCTGTCCCTATTAGGGAATAATACCGGACGCTATCTGCCGAAGCTGTATGGATGAAAATGAGGTGGAAACAACTAAACACTTCCTTCTTGACTGTCTCGAGTTTGGGCGGTCAAGAATTAAGCACTTGGGTGTGCATACCTTTGGACATCCCATTGAGCTAGCGGGAGTGGAAATTAAACGCCTGTGCAAATTTGCAGTGGCTACTAAGCGTTTTGCAAATTTATAGTTCGAACACAGGAGTTCTTCCTTTCTATGGCATAACACGTGCGATCTTTTTGATCAACCATCTAACCTAACCTAGGCCTGTCCTTAATTACTATGCCAAATATGAGCGCGATCTGTCACCCAGTTTGTTTCGCTTCCTTATCCATTCTGGAGAAAGCGGAACTAACGGCGCGGGTGCCGAGTCCAATGATGTCAATATCATCGGCGTACGCCAGCAACTGTACATTCGTATAGAATATGGTACCTTCTCTATTTAGTTCTGCAGCCTAAATTATTTTCTCTAAGAGTAGATTGAAGAAGTCGGTCAAAAGGCAATCGCCTTGTCTGAAACCTCGTTTGGCATAGAACCGCTTGGAGGGGTCCTTCCCGATCCTAACGGAGCTTTCGGTATTGTTCACCAAAAGGGGGAGGCGGCTCTCGTCCGAGGCAAAACCCTTCTCTATTTAGGTCGCCTTCTAAGGGATGTTCTTTGACTGCTCAGATAATACTTGGTCTAAGACCGGAAGTCGTGAGCTGCTTGAGCCATATGTAAAAGAATCGTTTCAGGCTACTGCCAAGTGAACGCCGATCAGAGTTCTTTCCTCAATTGCGTGAACTTCTACACATGAGCAAGAGAGCTCAACATGTCTCGCGAGTCCATTCGAATGCTTTTGGTGGATATTTCGGGTACGAAATGCGTTCTTGCTCGACTCGTCCCAATAAAACCGATTTTTTTTTAAACAGTACTGTAAACTGGTCTCTTTGAACCTGCTTGATTGCCGATGGGACATGAATTTATTAATTTTACATGTAAACAAGTCAGCTAATTATCGGAATGGAATTCGTTTTTAGTCGATCGATCCAAAAAGTACTTATGAAAAGTGTTTCGAGGACTGGAATAATCGTTGGCATAAGCGTATTACATCTTGTGGGAATCAATTTGAAGACAGTGAAATAAATATTGTTGAATAATTAAATTTATTTGAACCAGCAGCCCTCCCCGGCTTCGCACGAGTATTAAACAATAGCACTCTCCCATACATACTTTCTCGTTTTTGCGTGGGGTCATTAAAAATTAGAAAAATGAAGGAAATTCGAACTCGAAAGTATATTTTTTTGTATTATTATTATAATTTTTTTTTATTTTTGTAAAAAGACTTTTACTATTTATTTTACTTTCTCTGCTCCTGAAAAATAATCTGAAGAGTTATGATCTAAATTTTGTTTTAAACATCTTATGTATATTTTGTTGCTATTCAGTGCGGTTTGTAGTTTGTTAATTAAATCAATTTTTAGCATTGGAGCTATGTTTGACCGTAATGGTAGCGGATTTGCGTCTGAAATGAAATATATTTGCAAGATTGTGGACTTTGGTCTGATGATGATACAAAGCTACCTATTAGATAGAGTGATACACTTGTCCCCTTTTTTAGAAGTAGGAATAAAATTATTTTCCCTTATTTCTTTCGCATCAAACGTCGTCATATGAAAATGGTTATTTTACCTATCTACGTAATAAAAAAATAAATTTTTGATTGGCTATGGCAGCACTCTCAAGCGCGTACTTGGAAGGTTCTCAAATTTTGTTAGTACCGCTGCAACGGTTGATACTCGATACATGCGATTGCGATGCGTATTTTCTTCGACTTGCAAGTTTTTCTGATAAAGATTCTCCATGACGGATGTTTTTGATACCCTAGCCGAGGAACTATTTCTAGAAAGTTAAGATCTAGATCTTTTGGGGCATTTTAAAATGAAAAAATGTTAAACTGAAACTAAATTATTTACTTAGAATCTATAAAAATGTAATTGAAAAATTAGAAGGAGTACTGAAGTCGCTAAGCTGTTTGGAAATGGATTTAGTTCGAGTTGCCCGACATGGTGGCCAGCGGAAGTATTGAATTTATATATTTTATCACTAGACTTAAAGAGATTTTCGTAGAGCTGTCTAAGAACCTATTTTTCAGAGTACTAAGTGAAAAAATATTCGTTGTTTGACCTACCTAATGAACAGTGTCACGAGCTGAGTCGAAGCACTATCGCATACAGTTGCCATACAAAATAAATTTTTGTATGGAAAACTATTTTATTTGTGTAGAGTTCGGTGTTAGTAATCTGTATCTCCAGCTGCAAAACTGCTATCAGTCTAAGCTATATAGCGGTTGAAAGACAATTTTTCGTTTTAAAAAACGATTGTTTCGATCAGCACTGTTTGAGCACTCTGTTCTTTAACAAGCTTCAAATAGTTTTTAGACAAAAATTTATTTGGCTCTTTTGGCCCATGCTTTTAGACAATGATGTCATATGATCTATAGTACATACATACTAAACGCACTACGTGTGCGTCATGTGGTATGAGCAACATCAATTAGTGGTGCCAAGTCCCAGTGCCATAAATTCAAAACTACAAACTAGTCAGTCTGCCGTAAAATTGAAATGCGAAAATAAAGAACAACACATTTACATTTGCAATATACAAAAAAAAATCACAACAAATGTAGAGCAACGAATTATCGCTTGTGGGCAAATGAAAATTGCCATTCAACAAATAAGTAACGCTGAGTTGATGAGCACGCATACGCCATGACGTACCAGTACAAAAGAGGTTTTACAATTATTTGTGCAAATTGTATATATATGTACTACATATATTAGAGTGATTCAAAAAAAAAATTTTTCGTTTGGTACTCGGAAAAATAGGTTCCTAGACACCTCTAAGAAAGCCTCTCCAAGCATGAGTTCTTGATAGTAACGGGAAGGTCCTCCTACATACAGTTTTCTCTTCTTTCTTATTATCAGATAGAAAAATTTATATCTCGCTTCCAACTACTTGAAAAAATATCTTGTTCCTTAGATTTTGTAGGAAATTGAATGCTCTACAAGAAAGGTCTGTACGATTTTTTCATAAAATTCTCGATCGAGAGATTTCTGGAAACTTTTCAATCAATAGTTTTTAAAAGTGCGTTATTATATACGCAGAATCGAACTATTATAAATATTTTTTTTTTGTGTAAGACTTTAAATGAAAAAAACGGCTAAGTATGTGTTATACTCTTTTGATCCCCGTAAAAAATTAAATCTTTCGATAGAATACCCTAACCAATATATTATATAAGGAGCAAGGTCAACCGCATATTTGAAAATCCTGACAATAGTTATATGGGACGAGAGAAAACTTTCACCTAATTGTATCCCCTTTACGCACAAAGGTGCGTAGTTATTAGAAAAACACGCTCACTCAATTTCATAAAAATATTTAATTTTTGGCATGCAGGCATATTTGGCAAAAAGGGCTTATAAAAGTGTTTCGAAGACTGGAAAAATCGTTGGCATAAGTGTATTACATCTGATGGGGACTACTTTGAAGACGACAAAATAAATATTGATGAATATTTAAATATTTTGCGTTTCATTTATAATTTCCCGGTACTTTGCCACAATGTATATTAAAATGATTGAAAAAAAAATTATTTAAGTAACAATTTAAAGATTTGCTTCAATCTACCTGTATAATCTAAATGTTTAATTTATTTCCTCTTCTTTAAAATACCACTAATTAGGTTAAAATATGTTGTCGCTGGTGCCGAGGCGAAAAAGAGCAATAAAGCTTGCAGTGCCGATAATTTGGCGGGAACCAAGTGATCATCTTTCAAATCACTTTTCCAATGCTTTCAAAGGTAAAAATAAGAGCTGGAATCTTTAGCGGACCTCAAATGAAAGAATTTTGTATTGTGGAATCTCTCCGACGTCACTTAATAATGAAGAGAAAAAAGCCTTGAATAGTCTTAAGGCAGTAGTGCATGGCTTCTGTGGAAACCATAGAGCTCACAATTATGATGAGCTTATCACTGACATCATTACGAATTTCTCCAGCATCGGATGTCGAATGCCTCTAAAGATGCGCATGTTACATTCTCATTTAGGTAAATTTAAAGATAATATGGGAGCTTACCCGGAAGAACAAGGAGAGCACTTCCATCAAGATATAATGGAATTTCAAAGACGTTATCAAGGCCAGTATACAATACTACATAGGCTGCTATATATATTTCTGGACTAGGCAACACTAAGTGTTGCCAGGTGCAATCTGACATTTCTATTGGAAAGTTTAACATTTTTTAGCATAACATCACTCAGAACGTTTTGTCATTTAATCGTGAATTGTTTTACTTACAGGGAATTAAATAATTCATCTCGGCCAAAAAATGGAATTAACTCGTGAACATTTTCGTGCGATCATTCTTCACAACTTTCGACGTGGATTATCACGACAAGAGTGCATCGATGAACTAAAATTTTTGTATAGCTATGAAGCACCATCCTATAGCACTGTGAAAAACTGTTACAACGAATTCAATCATGGCCGACGCTCGCTCAAAGACGAATTCCGTGAAGGTCGTCCAAAAACAGCCGTTGTGCCAGAAAACATCGATGCCGTACATGAACCGATAATGCAAGACCGTCATGTAACATACCTTCAGATAGAGACATGCCTATGCATTTCTCCCACCAGCATACATTGGATATTGCATGAACACCTGGCCGTAAAAAAGGTTTGTTCTCGTTGGATCCCGCACAATTTGACAATCGCTCAAAAAAAGGCTCGTGTGGATTGGTGTAACGAAATGCTGAAAAAATACGATCGCGGTGCTTCAAAAGACGTTTATAAGATCGTCACGACGAATCATGGATCTATGCGTATGAGCCCGAAGCAAAACAGCAATCGACCGTGTGCGTCTTCCAAGACGAGCCAAATCCAACGAAAAAAAAAAAACATTTTCGTTGATAAATATGCCTATTTTCATTATTAGGCCAGAAATATATATAGCAGCCCACGTATTGGGGACTATATTTAAAAAAAACTTCTGCAGAGCATGACAGGAAAAGTAAAATTGTGCATTTTTAAACATTTGGAGTCTATTTTAAAATGTCTACTGTATGAATGGCTCCTAAATGGATGATCGGTCTCTTATTAAATTATTGATATGAAAAGTTGTGGGCATTTTTATTGAGTTGAATTTTTCCATTTTATATACATAAAAGCAAATGCAAAACAATAAGGAATGTACATATAACCCAAAAATGCCGTTGTCCGGTGATTATTGACTGATATTATCTGTAAATAGTCAGCCGTAGACACTGAGGCCCATATCTTCTTTATCTGGGAGCTTGACAGTTTTGATATTTTTAGGCTTCAGATGGCACACTTAAAGGCACTATTGGTTTAAAGTTCCCGATATATTTATTGGTTTTTGGTTTGTATACGGGAAGTGAAACAATTATTGATTTATAATAAATTTAATAGTTCTTAGCAAACCTGTTTTATAGGTAGTGGGCGGGGTTATCATCCGATTTGTCCTGTGCAAATTTGGGTGATATAACTTGAATGGTTTGGACCACACCCTCTTTTTAAGGGTTTTCAAACCACAGTTATATCTCACCTTCAACGCAATTCGTTACAAAAAAACGGGTTTTTATGTTAGTTTCCTGTGTGGCAATTTATAGGTTTTCGAGAAATGGGGTTTGTATACACATTTAAAGTACCAAACTAACAGTGCCAAGGAATAAATTCCACAAATTTCAGCAAGATATCTTAATTTGTACCCAAGTTACAGCTTTCACGGACGGACGGACATACAAACAGAAAGACACCCGGATTTCAAATGTCTTCTATCTTTATAGTAAGTTCATATTAGCATTACATCCCTTTAAGTTAACCGCAGTTTTCAGAAAGTAGGTGTTGCTATAGACTGTTCCTCCAATTAACTCAACAATTCCCGAGAGCAAGATACACAGAAATCTATTTTAATCATTTTAACGGCCACAGTTTGTATCTAACTAAAATCTGTTTATTTTTCAAGGTAAGTTCTAATTAATTTAATAAAACACATTCATATTCCATCTTAAGCGATATTTGCCGTTACTCAAATACCCTAGCAGCCCAGCCTTCTGATTCAAGCGTTAGCACGTGCTTAATGTATTTTCAATTGTTGAACTTTGTATTACATTCCAGAATTATTTAGAAAACCGAGCTATTCGAATGTCTACCCATGTGACATACAAATATACAAGCAAATACAATGCAATTTGACGTTTTTGAAAAGAGCAAACCTAAGAAATTTTCACATTTCTTCTCGAAGGTGGCAAGAACGAGACGTCAATGAACATACTTATTTCTGTAAAGCTGGCAAATAGTGCAATATGATTTCGCTCGCAGCAAAAGTCAAATGCATTTTCAAAACTATAAATAGAGCAACAACTTTCCCGCTGACTGCGGCCAAGAGGATGTAAAAACAAAAATAGAAACAACCAAAAGCGTATATCTTGGGCGACAGTAGTAGACGCTTTAACATCTTTCCGGCGTCAAATCCTAGGGCTGGCGAACTGCTAAGTTCTATCAACGTCAAAATCTAATCAAATAACAATCACTTTTCCAGAATGTATGATGTTACTGCTTTTCAACATACATATCGCTCATTTGCTGCAAGACCGGCATAAATCAAAAAGTTTTGCGGTATTTTTATTGAATGATTTATTGAATTTATTGAAATGGTTTATAACGGTTTGGTGACTCATGCCCAGTTCTTGACCGATGCTACAGCTGCTATTATGCCGGTCTCTTTCGACCAATTCAGCGATTTTATCGTAATTTTCGACGACAGGTCTTCCGGAGCGTGGCGCATCTTCGACCACCTCTACACCAGAACGAAAACGTTGAAACCATCGTTGAGCGGTGGAAATGGAAACTGTATCGGGTCCATAAACTGCACAAGTTTTATTGGCGGCTTGAGATGCATTTTTGCCTTTATCGTAGTAGTTCTGTAAAATATGCCGTATTTTCTCTTTATTTTGCTCCATGTTGGCGACGCTATAACTCAAGAACGACTTAAAAGAAACCACAATCAATCAAACTAGTGTTAGCCACGAATAAAACTAGAACTACGCGCTTTCAGCGCCAACTAGCGAAAGTACCGCAAGATTTTTTTGACAACCTAACATATATTTTTTAAAGATTACGTTTATTTCTGGGTGTTAAAAACTGTGTGGCAACCTTCATATACCTTGCTCAGAGTCTAAATTAAAAATACATATATGCATCGTAATCCAACGTAGAAAAACTCTTGCCAAACTCGAATATCAAAATCTGTACGTCGCTCATAGGTATGGACGATGACAACATCTGATGAGTACCCGCCGGAAAAAGCAGAAGAAGAGGAAGACCACCTCTCCGTTGGAAGGACCAGGTGGAGAAGGTACTGGTTACATTTAGAATCTCCAATTGCCGCAAAACAGCGAAAATGAAAAACGACTGACGCGCTAATAATATATTCTAATAGTAAAAACAGATTAAGTACGAACATGTAGCGGGTGAAACTGAATACGAGTATTTCATACTCTTGCAACTTGCCAAGACCAAAGCCAAGGAAATGAACAATTATCAATCAAATTATTCAGGGGTGTTGTGGAATCTGACAGTTGTCGGAATCAGAATTGAAACCGATCAAAAAAAGCAGTAGGTGTCATGAATTCAGATATTATTGGTTTGATATTCGAAACAGAATTTGTATCGGTTTTGGGTGTCACGGAAACCAATTTTATCGGTTTTGCTGTCAGAAACAAATCAAGGAGATAGTCGCACACAGATTTGAAATGTAAGTTAAGAAATCAAATCATTTTATTATTTGGAATTAATTTATCTTTACTTCTATAGGGGAAAACATAAGCATAAAACACAAAATGTCTCAACTATTGAATTTTTGAAAAAAAAAATGCAGATATTTAAGTGGGGAGCCTGCATTAGAGGCTTGAAATCGATTTTTTGGGGCATTTGTCGGATGACGGGCAGTATGCAGAACACAATTTCTATTGGAAATAAATTCAAAAAGATTACTTTTTGTTAATAACTTATGTTCTAGTTAATCTAAGAAAATTTCCAAAAAAAAGTGTAAAAATCTAAAAAAATTTAAAATTTGAAAAAAAAAATGGTTTTTGACCAAACAAATTTAACATTATGTTGTTTAAACATAGGTTCAAACTTAACTTTTCTTAGTTTTTTTTTGGTTAAGATAATAAACTTTGCCCCAATTCCATACGACGTCTATCCTGCGCTCATATATCTGCTTCTAAAGCAGGCTCCCTACTTAAAGAAGATTTACAAAACGTAATTTAACACCCAAATGCGTTTTTATTCATTTAATAAATGTTATCCCTTAAAATCTTTCCTTAATTCGGAACTCATTACAAACTTTAGTATGATTGCTTCCAAATGTATGCAAGCTTTGTCACATTAGTAAACAGCTGGTTCGAATATTGGTTTTGCGTATGTTCGAAAAGACAAAATCCAATCAGATTCTGTGACACCATTGAAAATCAGAATTGGTTTGCAATTCTGACAGCTAAGCAATTCTGTCTTGGATTCCACAACACCCCTGATTACCTTAAGTGCAAACGGCAACAAGAGGATCGGATCCACACGAGTTAGAGTGTTAAAGTAACGAAAACAATAATGGTATATCTTGTACTATATGGGAATTTGGGTGGGTGCTTTCGCCTATTAAGTATTACACTGATCTATAGGAATGTACCGAATTCGGTTTACTTTGTCGGGCAGGTCCCAAGATGTGTGACCTCACTTAAAAGAGGGTCGTGACCATTTTCAAATTTGACCCCGGCTCTTACAAAGCTGTCTAATACCATTCGTGGTAAAATTTAATGTCTATGGAGTTTTTAATTGACTTGTCGCGCTTTCAGGCAGTATTCTAGCCTAGAAATTTAAAAAAAATCGAAATTTTTTTCTTATATTTTCAAAGTTTAACTATTCAAGAATATGTGTACAAGAGGATTTTTCAAAATTCAAATTATTTTCGGAGATATAAGCATTTTTCTGACCCAGCATCCAAACTGGTTCGGCCGGAAATTTTAAACGCGTTTTTCTCAAAACTGACTTTTTCGGAACAATGCCCACGATTTCTGAGGTTCTACTGGACCGATTTACTTGAAATTTTTATAGAGTCTGCTCTATAGGCTTGTCTATGGCTGGAACTAGCCCCATCCCAAAATTTTTATTTTTATTATTTTTAAAAAATTCTAAATAGTCAGAAAAAGTGATAAAAAAAATTTTTTCAGGCAGTCGCCATTTTGGGGGAAAAAAATGTTTCCCACTTTTCCGTAGTTCCGACCATTGCGACATTATTAACTAAGAGGGTTGGAATCATGGGCATGGTCACGTGGAAATTTTTAGAGACCCCCCACTTCGTCAGCTCATAATTTTTGAAATTTTTTCCTTTTTTTAGTTTTTAATTTTTTTCTGTACTCTTCAAAAATTAATAAATAACTAATAAAAAATGGATGGTAAAAATATTAATTGCCTTTTTTTACGACACTTTAAAAATTACCTGAAATTCATGCTTCTAGACTAGAATACCCCCTTCAGTTGTTTTTTGACCGCACCGTTATACGGGGAGTGAGCGGGGTTACGTTCTGATTTCATTCATTTTCATATTGTCGGTAGGAGTTCTTACAGGGTTTATCTTGAGCGAACTTGTTTATTTTGGTTTGAACGTTTTGAAATGTACATAAAAGCGATTAGAGGGCGGAACCGCGCTGTAGCAACATGTTGCAAGCATATAAAAACATTGACAATGTTACACTGCACATTGGTGGAACGAAGTTTATTTTGCTTCTTTGCTAAATTTAAAATGAATTTCCTCAATACGATTAATATTTCCGTCTTTGAGTTCCTCCTTGCACCTCGAATTCGATAATCGAACTCAAAGATAGCCATTGAAGCCGCTATCAGACTTTACGGAAGTGCACTTTGCGATCCCATAATGCACATTAATAATTTGACCCTAATTTACACTCCACACGAAAAAAATTTCGAATTCCGATTTGAAAAGGAAAATTTCGTTGCATAACAATTAATCATATGATTCGCTTTTGTGCGGCCCGTTTGCTTACCTGTTGTGTTTATCGCATTGTCGGCTGTTGTTGTAATTACACTCTGGCCGGCTGGCAGACCGGCTGACGCATCGTCCGCGGCCTCCATCGGGAACGCGGTAAGGTCGATTCGGATTCGTGTACCCTATGCAAGGACGCCACGATTTTAACACTTCGATACTTTAAACTTATTCTCTATAGGATATTTATGTGTATGTATTTGCATGTACAGTATATAATATGTATGTGTTTTTGGTTAATTCAATTCAATCGCACCTGAGCAATGAGACATGAAATTACAAAAGCGCGAAATTACCAAAGAACGAATTTTAGGTAGTTTAACAGATATACATATATCCATACATATGTATGTATATAAGAACTAACTATTAATAATATTTGAATACACTAATTGCTTATTTTACTATTTTATATTTGTGCATATATGTACATATGTATGTACATATTGGTATGCGTGCATTTATATCTTGTGATGCGATTATTTAGTTTCCCATTATCTTTTCTCTCGGAGAGATCACAACACAAACTCGACCAGTCGAAATTATTAGGTACAGGAGCTACAACAAAAATATGCATACGATATTTATATTTAGCAGGCCACAGAATAACGGAATTCATATACCAACTAGCGCACCAGCGCACACACGCGTATAAACACGAACACACAAACATACGCGAATGTGGTCTGGTAATAGCTCCCGGCCGTCGCTTCAGCGGGCTTATACACGACAGCCTGTAATCTTTTTCCTTCGCTGGTACGGTATTTTTAAACTTTTTGCTTTTCAATAATATATGCAAGTGGCTATATTCACACAAATATTTCACAATTTGCCATTTCACTTCGAAAACACTTTTGGCTTTTGCAAATTCACTTTAAAATTTTAATATGACCAATTCTCAATTTGATTTCAACCGATAACCCACTTTAAACGACACTTTTTTAACCGTTATATGCTAGTTCCGGCGCACGTCGTCCACAAAGCACAAAATTTCAGCTGACATTATATGCACTCGTAAAACACTGTTAACTGTTACGAATTTCCAACACTTAACAATTACTTTCAAAATTTTCCACCGACGATCAACGGATTCGTACACCTTATTTTTACCTAAGTACTTATGGACCGGACGTCGTTGACTGACTACACATCTTCTCAAACGATCACTTCAAATATCCCGCACACGCTCTGCTTACTTGTATTATGTGTGTGTATGTGTGTGTATGTAGGCAAGAGCCAAATCGAACTGTTCACGCACTACTCCGCATCCAGCGACAACACCTCCTGGATCTCCGACAGTTTTCCTCAGACTGAGTAGTCGGATCGGCCGGCGGCCGGAGCAATGCATGGTGGCTCGTTGCCATCGCTGACACACATACGAACACTTACACATTCACACATACACACCTACTTATGGCTTTTTAGTCTGCTCCGCTATTTTCGGTTTTGGTGCGAGCGTTGCGTTCGTCATTGTGGAGCTGAGACGGCGGGCGCTTTTCATGTGCAGGTCGTGCACCGCGTATGCGGAACTCATCTGCACCCATGTGTCGGTGCGCTTGTTTGTTTATGTGCAGCTATGCGGCGGTTTGGCTGATCGCTGGCATGCAGGACAGCAGACAGAAAGTGCAGGAGATCTACAGTGCGACAAAAAGTGGAAAAACTACTCCGATTATATTACAGAATTATCACTCTATTCTTCAGAAAATGTGGCCGGAATCACTGCGGCTTTAGTGCCGACGGGTTCTTTTTTTTAATTTCAATATAATTGAATTATATCATCAAATAGTCGGCTATATATTCGCGATAGCGGTTGGCATTGACGGTTACGTTGTCACTGGCATCTTTTTTGAAGATTCCACTGGCCCAGAAAACACTCCTAACCGTTGTTTTTTCTGGCTGAAATAGAAGCTCTTGAATCTCTTCCGGTTGCTCTTCGTCCCAAATGTGGCAATTTTGCTTGTTTATTTATTCAGCCAGAAATGGGCCCAATCGCTGAACAAAATTTAGCTCGGATCTTCTTGGAACTTTTCATAGAGCGAAGCGATGTCGTTTGGTCTTCAGTTTTTTCACAGGCTTTTTTTGTACGCTTTGCGAATAGTACTTTCAGTAGGCCGATTATGTTGACTATAAGTTGAGCGAAGCCCCAGAAAAACATTTATTACAGAACGTGATTTTTGTAACTAAGTTGAAGGATTTGTAAACGTTGTTCAGGCAAAAGTTTTTCCATGATGAAATGCCAAACAATACTGAACAAACATAACATGACAGCTTGACACGACTCACGCGTGATCTATCAAAATAGGCTATTGAAAAAGTACCTCTACTTAGATCACCTGTTTTATATGGGACGTGGTTGGACGCATATGCAAGTATAAATGATCAGCATTACGAGCTGAGTTGATTCGGTCATGTCCGTCTGTATGTATATTCGATCTGAATATCTTCATAAATTTTACGTGGATTATTGTCCAAAGCAACTATACAATTCCTGAATTCAGTTCAGAATGGAACTGTCATACAAACTAATCGATTAAAACAAAAGGAAGCGTCGGAGACCCTATAAAGTATATATATATATATAAATGATCAGT
>JBAWJQ010003186.1:0-21957 GCA_037783105.1 Bactrocera zonata | reverse complement strand
CTAATGCAAAATGGTTTGACTTACCACGTTCAGAATAGTTTAGCCGCTAGAGCGTTTCGAGAATCTGAAACAAAAATGTGATTTTTCTCAAAACCCAACATTTTTTGTGAACACTGTTGCCACGTTTCTGGTAGGAGTAGAAGAAAGATTGAAGACTTTCCTGAAAGCTCTTTAAATTATCTAAGCCATGCTTTTTGTTTAACTCACCACGTTCAAATAGTTTAGCCGCTAGAGCGTTTGCAAAGGTGAAACAAAAATGTGATTTTCTCAAATCCCTACATTTCTTGTGAAATCTGTTGCCACGCCCTTCTGGTAGGAGTAGAAGAAAGATTGAATGCTTTCCTGAAATCTCTTTAAATTATCTATGCAATGCTTTGTTTAACTCACCTCGTTCAAATAGTTTAGCCGCTAGAGCTGATTTGAAAAGTTGAAAGTCAAAAATGTGATTTTTTCTAAAACCCAACATTTCTTGTGAACACTATTGCCACGTTTCTGGTAGGAGTAAAAGAAAGATTGAAGACTTTCCTGAAAGTTCTTTAAATTATCTAAGCAATGCTTTTGTTTAACTCACCACGTTCAAATAGTTTAGCCACTAGAGCCCTAAAAGTTGAAACAAATATGTGATTTAAATTATTAGCCGCTAAAGCGTTTGCAAAGTTGAAACAAGATGTGATTTTCCTCAACACTCCACATTTTTTGTGAACACTATTACCACGTTTCTCGATAGAGTAGAAGAAAGATTGAATGCTTTCCTGAAAGTTTTTTACATTATCTAAGCAATGCTTTTTGTTTAACTCACCCCGTTCAAATAGTTTAGACGCTAGAGCTTTGTAAAGGTGAAACAAAAATGTGATTTTTATCAAAGCCCTATATTTCGTCTGAACACTATTGCCACGTTTTTGGTAGGAGTAGAAGAAAGATTGAATGCTTTCCTGAAAGCTCTTTAAATTATCTAAGCAATGCTTTTTGTTTAACTCACCTCGTTCAAATAGTTTAACGCTAGAGCGTTTGCAAAAGTAAAACAAAAATGTGATTTTTCTCAAAACCCAACATTTTTTGTGAACACTGTTGCCACGTTTCTGGTAGGTGTAAAAGAAAGATTGAAGACTTTCCTGAAAGTTCTTTAAATTATCTAAGCCATGCTTTTTGTTTAACTCACCTCGTTTAAACAGTTTAGCCGCTAGAGCCCTTGCAAAGGTGAAACAAATATGTGATTTAAATTATAACCGCTAGAGCGTTTGCAAAGTTGAAACAAAAATGTGATTTTTCTCAAAACTCCACATTTCTTGTGAACACTATTACCACGTTTCTGGTAGGAGTAGAAGAAAGATTGAATGCTTTCCTGAAAGCTCTTTAAATTACCTAAGCAATGCTTTTGTTTAACTCACCTCGTTCAAATAGTTTAGCCGCTAGAGCCCTTGCAAAGTTGAAACAAATATGTGATTTAAATTATAACCGCTAAAGCGTTTGCAAAGTTGAAATAAAGATGTGATTTTTCTCAAAACTCCACATTTTTTGTGAACACTGTTGCCACGTTTCTGGTAGGAGCAGAAGAAAGATTGAAGACTTTCCTGAAAGCTCTTTAAATTAACTAAACGATGCTTTTTATCTGACTCAATTCGTTCAAATAGTTTAGCGCTAGAGCGTTTGAAAATGTGAAACAAAAATGTGATTTTTCTCAAAACCCAACATTTCTTGTGAACTCTGTTGCCACGCCGCTGGTAGTAGTAGAAGAAAGATTGAATGCTTTCCTGAAAGCTCTTTAAATTATCTAAGCAATGCTTTTTGTTTAACTCACCTCGTTCAAATAGTTTAGCCGCTAGAGCCCTTGCAAAGGTGAAACAAATATGTGATTTAAATTATAACCGCTAGAGCGTTTGCAAAGTTGAAACAAAAATGTGATTTTTCTCAAAACTCCACATTTCTTGTGAACACTATTACCACGTTTCTGGTAGGAGTAGAAGAAAGATTGAATGCTTTCCTGAAAGCTATTTAAATTATCTAAGCAATGCTTTTTGTTTAACTCACCACGTTTAAATAGTTTGGCCGCTAGAGCGTTTGCAAAGGTGAAACAAAAATGTGATTTTTATCAAAGCCCTATATTTCTTCTGAACACTATTGCCACGTTTCTGATGGGAGTAGAAGAAAGATTGAATGCTTTCCTGAAAGCTCTTTAAATTATCTAAGCAATGCTTTTTGTTTGCTTTAACGTCACGTTTGCGTTTGCAAAGTTGAAACAAAAATGTGATTTTTCTCAAAACTCCACATTTCTTGTGAACACTATTACCACGTTCCTCGTAGGAGTAGAAGAAAGACTGAAAACTTTCCTGAAAGCTCTTTAAATTATCTAACCAGTGCTTATTATTTGACTCACCTCGTTCAAATAGTTTAGCCGCTAAAGCGTTTGAAAAGTTGAAACAAAAATGTGATTTTTCTCAAAACCCAAAATTTTTTGTGAACACTGTTGCCACGTTTCTGGTAGGAGTAGAAGAAAGATTGAAGACTTTCCTGAAAGCTCTTTAAATTATCTAAGCAATGCTTTTTGTTTGACTCACCTCGTTCAAATAGTTTAGCCGCTAGAGCGTTTGCAAAGGTGAAACAAAAATGTGATTTTTATCAAAGCCCTATATTTCTTCTGAACACTATTGCCACGTTTCTGGTAGGAGTAGAAGAAAGATTGAAGACTTTCCTGAAAGCTCTTTAAATTATCTAACCAATGCTTTTTGTTTAACTCACCTCGTTCAAATAGTTTAGCCGCTAGAGCGTTTGCAAAGGTGAAACAAAAATGTGATTTTTATCAAAGCCCATATTTTTCTGAACACTATTGCCACGTTTCTGGTAGGAGTAGAAGAAAGATTGAATGCTTTCCTGAAAGCTCTTTAAATTATCTAAACAATGCTTATTATTTGACTCACCTCGTTCAAATAGTTTAGCCGCTAGAGCGTTTGCAAAGTTGAAACAAAAATGTGATTTTTCTCAAAGCCCTACATTTCTTGTGAACACTATTGCCACGCCCCTGGTAGGAGTAGAAGAAAGATTGAATGCTTTCCTGAAAGCTCTTTAAATTATCCAACTAATGCAAATTGTTTGACTCACCTCGTTCAAATAGTTTAGCCGCTAGAGCGTTTGCAAAGTTGAAACAAAAATGTGATTTTTCTCAAAACTCTACATTTCTTTTGAACACTATTGCCACGTTTCTGGTAGGAGTAGAAGAAAGATTGAAGACTTTCCTGAAAGCTCTTTAAATTATCTAAGCAAT
Source organism: Bactrocera zonata (assembly GCA_037783105.1). Taxonomy (NCBI): domain Eukaryota; kingdom Metazoa; phylum Arthropoda; class Insecta; order Diptera; family Tephritidae; genus Bactrocera; species Bactrocera zonata. The sequence goes on along the minus strand of JBAWJQ010003186.1, from coordinate 18,698 downwards.
GCTTTTTGTTTAACTCACCACGTTCAAATAGTTTAGCCGCTAGAGCGTTTGCAAAGGTGAAACAAAAATGTGATTTTTATCAAAGCCCTATATTTCTTCTGAACACTATTGCCACGTTTCTGGTAGGAGTAGAAGAAAGATTGAATGCTTTCCTGAAAGCTCTTTAAATTATCTAAGCAATGCTTTTTGTTTAACTCACCTCGTTCAAATAGTTTAGCCGCTAGAGCGTTTGCAAAGGTGAAACAAATATGTGATTTAAATTATAACCGCTAAGCGTTTGCAATATTGAACAAAATGATTTTCTCAAACTCCACATTTCTTGTGAACACTATTGCCACGTTTCTGGTAGGAGTAGAAGAAAGATTGAATGCTTTCCTGAAAGCTCTTTAAATTATCTAAGCAATGCTTTTTGTTTAACTCACCTCGTTCAAATAGTTTAGCCGCTAGAGCCCTTGCAAAGTTGAAACAAATATGTGAATTAAATTATAACCGCTAAAGGTTTGCAAAGTTGAAACAAAAATGTGATTTTTCTCAAAACTCCACATTTCTTGTGAACACTATTACCACGTTCCTGGTAGGAGTAGAAGAAAGACTGGAGACTTTCCTGAAAGCTCTTTAAATTATCTAACCAGTGCTTATTATTTGACTCACCTCGTTCAAATAGTTTAGCCGCTAGAGCGTTTGAAAAGTTGAAACAAAAATGTGATTTTTCTCAAAACCCAACATTTTTTGTGAACACTGTTGCCACGTTTCTGGTAGGAGTAGAAGAAAGATTGAAGACTTTCCTGAAAGCTCTTTAAATTATCTAAGCAATGCTTTTTGTTTAACTCACCTCGTTCAAATAGTTTAGCCGCTAGAGCGTTTGCAAAGTTGAAACAAAAATGTGATTTTTCTCAAAACTCCATATTTCTTTTGAACACTATTACCACGTTTCTGGTAGGAGTAGAAGAAAGATTGAATGCTTTCCTGAAAGCTCTTTAAATTATCTAAGCAATGCTATTTGTTTAACTCACCTCGTTCAAATAGTTTAGCCGCTAGAGCGTTTGCAAAGGTGAAACAAAAATGTGATTTTTATCAAAGCCCTATATTTCTTCTGAACACTATTGCCACGTTTCTGGTAGGAGTAGAAAAAAGGTTGAATGCTTTCCTGAAAGCTCTTTAAATTACCTAAGCAATGCTTTTTGTTTAACTCACCTCGTTCAAATAGTTTAGCCAGAGCCTTGCAGTGAAACAAATATGATTTAAATTAGAACCGCTAGAGCGTTTGCAAAGTTGAAACAAAAATGTGATTTTTCTCAAAACTCCACATTTCTTGTGAACACTATTACCACGTTTCTGGTAGGAGTAGAAGAAAGATTGAATGCTTTCCTGAAAGCTCTTTAAATTATCTAAGCAATGCTTTTTGTTTAACTCACCTCGTTCAAACAGTTTAGCGCTAGAGCGTTTGCAAAGTTGAAACAAAAATGTGATTTTTCTCAAAACTCTACATTTCTTGTGAACACTATTGCCACGTTTCTGGTAGGAGTAGAAGAAAGATTGAAGACTTTCCTGAAAGCTCTTTAAATTATCTAACCAATGCTTATTGTTTGACTCACCTCGTTCAAATAGTTTAGCCGCTAGAGCGTTTGCAAAGTTGAAACAAAAATGTGATTTTTCTCAAAACCCAACATTTTTTGTGAACACTGTTGCCACGTTTCTGGTAGGAGTAGAAGAAAGATTGAATGACTTTCCTGAAAGCTCTTTAAATTATCTAAGCAATGCTTTTTGTTTGACTCACCTCGTTCAAATAGTTTAGCCGCTAGAGCGTTTGCAAAGGTGAAACAAAAATGTGATTTTTATCAAAGCCCTATATTTCTTCTGAACACTATTGCCACGTTTCTGGTAGGAGTAGAAGAAAGATTGAAGACTTTCCTGAAAGCTCTTTAAATTATCTAACCAATGCTTTTTGTTTAACTCACCACGTTCAAATAGTTTAGCCGCTAGAGCGTTTGCAAAGTTGAAACAAAAATGTGATTTTTATCAAAGCCCTATATTTCTTCTGAACACTATTGCCACGTTTCTGGTAGGAGTAGAAGAAAGATTGAATGCTTTCCTGAAAGCTCTTTAAATTATCTAAGCAATGCTTTTTGTTTGACTCACCTCGTTCAAATAGTTTAGCCGCTAGAGCGTTTGCAAAGGTGAAACAAAAATGTGATTTTTCTCAAAACCCTACATTTCTTGCTGAACACTATTGCCACGTTTCTGGTAGGAGTAGAAGAAAGATTGAATGCTTTCCTGAAAGCTCTTTAAATTATCCAACTAATGCAAATTGTTTGACTCACCTCGTTCAAATAGTTTAGCCGCTAGAGCGTTTGCAAAGTTGAAACAAAAATGTGATTTTTCTCAAAACCCTACATTTCTTGTGAACACTGTTGCCACGTTTCTGGTAGGAGTAGAAGAAAGATTGAAGACTTTCCTGAAAGCTCTTTAAATTATCTAAGCCAATGCTTTTGTTTAACTCACCACGTTCAAATAGTTTAGCCGCTAGAGCGTTTGCAAAGGTGAAACAAAAATGTGATTTTTCTCAAAACCCTATATTTCTTCTGAACACTATTGCCACGTTTCTGGTAGGAGTAGAAGAAAGATTGAATGCTTTCCTGAAAGCTCTTTAAATTATCTAAACAATGCTTTTTGTTTGACTCACCTCGTTCAAATAGTTTAGCCGCTAGAGCGTTTGCAAAAGTTGAAACAAAAATGTGATTTTTCTCAAAACCCTACATTTCTTGTGAACATCTGTTGCCACGCTTCTGGTAGGAGTAGAAGAAAGATTGAATGCTTTCCTGAAAGCTCTTTAAATTATCCAACTAATGCAAATTGTTTGACTTACCTCGTTCAAATAGTTTAGCCGCTAGAGCGTTTGAAAAGCTGAAACAAAAATGTGATTTTTCTCAAAACCCAACATTTCTTTGTGAACACTGTTGCCACGTTTCTGGTAGGAGTAGAAGAAAGATTGAATGACTTTCCTGAAAGTTCTTTAAATTATCTAAGCCAATGCTTATTGTTTAACTCACCACGTTCAAATAGTTTAGCTGCTAGAGCGTTTGCAAAAGTGAAACAAAAATGTGATTTTTCTCAAAGCCCTACATTTCTTGTGAACATCTATTGCCACGTTCCTGGTAGGAGTAGAAGAAAAGATTGAATGCTTTCCTGAAATCTCTTTTAAATTATCTATGCAATGCTTTTCTGTTTAACTCACCTCGTTCAAATAGTTTAGCCGCTAGAGCGTTTGAAAGTTGAAACAAAAATGTGATTTTTCTCAAAACCCAACATTTCTTGTGAACACTGTTGCCACGTTTCTGGTAGGAGTAGAAGAAAGATTGAAGACTTTCCTGAAAGTTCTTTAAATTATCTAAGCCATGCTTTTTGTTTAACTCACCACGTTCAAATAGTTTGCCACTAGAGCCCTTGCAGTTGAAACAAATATGTGATTTAAATTATAGCCGCTAAAGCGTTTGCAAAGTTGAAACAAAGATGTGATTTTCTCAACACTCCACATTTCTTGTGAACACTATTGCCACGTTTCTGGTAGGAGTAGAAGAAAAGATTGAATGCTTTCCTGAAAGCTCTTTAAATTATCTAAGCAATGCTTTTTGTTTAACTCACCTCGTTCAAATAGTTTAGCCGCTAGAGCGTTTGCAAAGGTGAAACAAAAATGTGATTTTTCTCAAAGCTCTACATTTCTTCTGAACACTATTGCCACGTTTCTGGTAGGAGTAGAAGAAAGATTGAATGCTTTCCTGAAAGCTCTTTAAATTATCTAAGCAATGCTTTTTGTTTAACTCACCTCGTTCAAATAGTTTAGCCGCTAGAGACGTATTGCAAAAGTTGAAACAAAAATGTGATTTTTCTCAAAACCCCACATTTCTTGTGAACACTAGTTGCCACGTTTCTGGTAGGAGTAGAAGAAAGATTGAAGACTTTCCTGAAAGCTCTTCAAATTATCTAAGCAATGCTTTTTGTTTAACTCACCTCGTTTAAACAGTTTAGCCGCTAGAGCCCTTGCAAAATTGAAACAAATATGTGATTTAAATTATAACCGCTAGAGCGTTTGCAAAGTTGAAACAAAATGTGATTTTTCTCAAAACTCCACATTTCTTCTGAACACTATTGCCACGTTTCTGGTAGGAGTAGAAGAAAGATTGAATGACTTTCCTGAAAGCTCTTTAAATTACCTAAGCAATGCTTTTTGTTTAACTCACCTCGTTCAAATAGTTTACATAGCCGCTAGCAGCGTTTGCAAAGTTGAAACAGAAATAATGATGTGATTTTTCTCAAAACTCCACATTTCTTGTAGAACACTGCTGTCACGTTTCTGGTAGGAGCAGAAGAAAAGATTGAAGACTTTCCTGAAAGCTCTTTAAATTAATTCAAGCAATGCTTTTTATTTGACTCAACTCGTTCAAATAGATTTAGCGCTAGAGCGTTTGCAAAGTGTGAAACAAAAATGTGATTTTCTCAAACCCAACATTTCTTGTGGAACTCTGTTGCCACGCTCTGGTAGTAGTAGAAGAAAGATTGAATGCTTTCCTGAAAGCTATTTAAATTATCTAGAATGCATTGTTTAACTCACCTCGTTCAAATAGTTTAGCCGCTAGAGGTGAAACAAGGATTAAATAGAATCAAAGTTGAAACAAAAATGTGATTTTTCTCAAAACTCACATTTCTTGTGAACTTACTATTACCACGTTTCTGGTAGGAGTAGAAGAAAGATTGAATGCTTTCCGAAAGCTATTTAAATTATGTAAGCAATGCTTTTTGTTTAACTCACCACGTTCAAATAGTTTAGCCGCTAGAGCGTTTGCAAAGGTTGAAACAAAAATGTGATTTTTATCAAAGCCCTATATTTCTTCTGAACACTATTGCCACGTTTCTGATGGGAGTAGAAGAAAGATTGAATGCCTTTCCTGAAAGCTCTTTAAATTATCTAAGCAATGCTTTTTGTTTACACGTTCAACAGTTTAGCCGTTTGAAACATTTGAAAGCTAAATAAAAATGTGATTTTTCTCAAAACCCACATTTCTTGTGAACACTATTACCACGTTCCTCGTAGGAATAGAAGAAAAGACTGAAAACTTTCCTGAAAGCTTTTTAAAGTATCTAACCAGTGCTTATTATTTGACTCACCTCGTTCAAATAGTTTAGCCGCTAGACGCGTTTGAAAAGTTGAAACAAAAATGTGATTTTTCTCAAAACTCCAAAATTTTTTGTGAACACTGTTGCCATGTTTTTGGTAGGAGTAGAAGAAAGATTGAAGACCTTCCTGAAAGCTCTTTAAATTATCTAAGCCATGCTTTTTGTTTGACTCACCTCGATCAAATAGTTTAGCCGCTAGAGCGTTTGCAAAGGTGAAACAAAAATGTGGTTTTAACAAAGCCCTATCATTTCTTCTGAACACTGTTGCCACGTTTCTGGTAGGAGTAGAAGAAAGATTGAAGACTTTCCTGTAAGCTCTTTAAATTATCTAACTAATGTTTTTTGTTTAACTCACCACGTACAAATAGTTTAGCCGCTAGAGCGTTTGCAAAGGTGAAACAAAAATGTGATTTTTATCAAAGCCCTATATTTTTTCTGAACACTATTGCCACGTTTCTGGTAGAGTAGAAGAAAGATTGAAGATCCTGAAAGCTCTTTAAATTATCTAAGCGATGCTTTTATCTGACTCAATTCGTTCAAATAGTTTAGCCGCTAGGCGTTTGGCAAAGGTGAAACAAAATGTGATTTTTCCCAAAACCCTACATTTCTTGTGAACTCTGTTGCCACGCCTCTGGTAGGAGTAGAAGAAAGATTGAATGCTTTCCTGAAAGCTCTTTAAATTATCTAACTAGTGCAAATTGTTTGACTCACCTCGTTCAAATAGTTTAGCCGCTAGAGCGTTTGCAAAGTTGAAACAAAAATGTGATTTTTCTCAAAGCCCTACATTTTTTTGAACACTTTGCTAATTTCTGATAGAGTAGAAGAAAGATTGAATGCTTTCCTGAAAGCTCTTTAAATTATCTAATCAATGCTTTTGGTTTACCTCACCACGTTCAAATAGTTTAGCCGCTAGAGCGTTTGCAAAGGTGAAACAAAAATGTGATTTTTATCAAAGCCCTATATTTCTTCTGAACACTATTGCCACGTTTCTGATGGGAGTAGAAGAAAGATTGAATGACTTTCCTGAAAGCTCTTTAAATTATCTAAGCAATGCTTGTTTAACTCATGTTTAACTTCAGCCAGAGCCCTTGCAGATGACAAATAGTGATTAAATTATAGCCGCTAGAGCGTTTGCAAAATTGAAACAAAAATGTGATTTTTCTCAAAACTCCACATTTTTGTGAACACTATTACCACGTTTCTGGTAGGAGTAGAAGAAAGATTGAATGCTTTCCTGAAAGCTCTTTAAATTATCTAAGCAACGCTTATTGTTTAACTCACCACATTCTAAATAGTTTAGCCGCTAGAGCGAATTAAATTTGACCCAAAGGTTTGCAATTGAAACAAAAATGTGATTTTTCTCAAAACTCCACATTTCTTGTGAACACTATTACCACGTTCCTCGTAAGGAGTAGAAGAAAGACTTGAAGACTTTCCTGAAAGCTCTTTAAATTATCTAACACATGCTTATTATTTGACTCACCTCGTTCAAATAGTTTAGCCGCTAGAGCGTTTGAAAAGTTGAAACAAAAATGTGATTTTCTCAAAACCCAAAATTTTTGTGAACACTGTTGCCACGTTTCTGGTAGGAGTAGAAGAAAGATTAAAGACCTTCCTGAAAGCTCTTTAAATTATCCAACGCAATGCTTTTTGTTTAACTCACCTCGTTCAAATAGTTTAGCCGCTAGAGCGTTTGCAAAGTTGAAACAAAAATGTGATTTTCTCAAACTCCATATTTCTTGTGAACACTATTACCACGTTTCTGGTCGGAGTAGAAGAAAGATTGAATGCTTTCCTGAAAGCTCTTTAAATTATCTAAGCAATGCTTTTGTTTAACTCACCACGTTCAAATAGTTTAGCCGCTAGAGCGTTTGCAAAGGTGAAACAAAAATGTGATTTTTATCAAAGCCCTATATTTCTTCTGAACACTATTGCCACGTTTCTGATAGGAGTAGAAGAAAGATTGAATGCTTTCCTGAAAGCTCTTTAAATTATCTAAGCAATGCTTTTTGTTTAACTCACCTCGTTCATATAGTTTAGCCGCTAGACCTTGCAAAGGTGCAAATATGTGATTTAAATTATAACCGCTAGAGCGTTTGCAAAGTTGAAACAAAAATGTGATTTTTCTCAAAACTCCACATTTCTTGTAACACTATTACCACGTTTCTGGTAGGAGTAGAAGAAAGATTGAATGCTTTCCTGAAAGCTCTTCAAATTATCTAAGCAATGCTTTTTGTTTAACTCACGTTCAATAGTTTGCGTCTTGCAAAGTTGGAAACAAAAATGTGATTTTTCTCAAAACTCCACATTTCTTGTGAACACTATTACCACGTTCCTGCGTAGGAATAGAAGAAAGACTGAAAGCTTTCCTGAAAGCTCTTTAAATTATCTAACCAGTGCTTATTATTTGACTCACCTCGTTCAAATAGTTTAGCCGCCAACGCGTTTGAAAAGTTGAAACAAAAATGTGATTTTTCTCAAAACCCAAAATTTTTGTGAACACTGTTGCCACGTTTCTGGTAGGAGTAGAAGAAAGATTGAAGACTTTCCTGAAAGCTCTTTAAATTATCTAAGCAATGCTTTTGGTTTGACTCACCTCGATCAAATAGTTTAGCCGCTAGAGCGTTTGCAAAGGTGAAACAAAAATGTGATTTTTAACAAAGCCCTATATTTCTTCTGAACACTGTTGCCACGTTTCTGGTAGGAGTAGAAGAAAGATTGAAGACTTTCCTAACCTCTTTAAATTATCTAACCAATGCTTTTTGTTTAACTCACCACGTTCAAATAGTTTAAGCCGCTAGAGCGTTTGCAAAGGTGAAACAAAAATGTGATTTTCATCAAAGCCCTATATTTTTTCTGAACATCTATTGCCACGTTTCTGGTAAGAGTAGAAGAAAAGATTGAAGACTCTTGAAAGCTCTTTAAATTATCTAAACGATGCTTTTTATCTGACTCACCTCGTTCAAATAGTTTAGCCGCTAGAGCGTTTGCAAAGGTGAAACAAAAATGTGATTTTTCTCAAAACCCTACATTTCTTGTGAACTCTGTCGCCACGCCCCTGGTAGGAGTAGAAGAAAGATTGAATGCTTTCCTGAAAGCTCTTCAAATTATCCAACTAATGCAAATTGTTTGACTCACCTCGTTCAAATAGTTTAGCCGCTAGAGCGTTTGCAAAGTTGAAACAAAAATGTGATTTTCTCAAAACCCAACATTTCTTGTGAACACTATTACCACGTTTCTGGTAGGAGTAAAAGAAAGATTGAAGACTTTCCTGAAAGTTCTTTAAATTATACAACTAATGCAAATGGTTTGACTCACCACGTTCAAATAGTTTAGCCGCTAGAGCGTTTGCAAAATCTGAAACAAAAATGTGATTTTTCTCAAAAACCCTAACATTTTTCTGAACACTGTTGCCACGTTTCTGGTAGGAGTAAAAGAAAGATTGAATGACTTTCCTGAAAGTTCTTTAAATTATCTAAGCCATGCTTTTCGTTTAACTCACCACGTTCAAATAGTTTAGCGCTAAAACGTTGGCAAAGTTGAAACAAAAATGTGATTTTTCTCAAAATCCCTACATTTCTTGTGAACATCTGTTACCACGTCCCTGGTAGGAGTAGAAGAAAGATTGAATGCTTTCCTGAAAGCTCTTTAAATTATCTATGCAATGCTTTTTGTTTAACTCACCTCGTTCAAATAGTTTAGCCGCTAGAGCGTTTGCAAAGTTGAAACAAAAATGTGATTTTTCTCAAAACCCTAACATTTCTTGTGAACACTGTTACCACGTTTCTGGTAGGAGTAGAAGAAAGATTGAAGACTTTCCTGAAAGCTCTTTAAATTATCTAAGCCATCCTTTTTGTTTAACTCACCTCGTTCAAATAGTTTAGCCGCTAGAGCGTTTGCAAGTTGAAACAAAAATGTGATTTTTCTCAAATACCTCAACATTTCTTTGTGAACACTATTGCCACGTTTCTGGTAGGAGTAGAAGAAAGATTGAATGCTTTCCTGAAAGCTCTTTAAATTATCTAAGCAATGCTTTTTGTTTGACTCACCTCGTTCAAATAGTTTAGCCGCTAGAGCGTTTGCAAAGGTGAAACAAAAATGTGATTTTTATCAAAGCCCTATATTTCGTCTGAACACTATTGCCACGTTTCTGGTAGGAGTAGAAGAAAGATTGAATGCTTTCCTGAAAGCTCTTTAAATTATCTAACCAATGCTTTTTGTTTAACTCACCACGTTCAAATAGTTTAGCCGCTAGAGCGTTTGCAAAGTTGAAACAAAAATGTGATTTTTATCAAAGCCCTATATTTCTTTCTGAACACTATTGCCACGTTTCTGGTAGGAGTAGAAGAAAGATTGAAGACCTGAAAGCTTTCTAAACTGTCAAACGATGTTTTTTATCTGACTCAATTAAATTATCCAACTAATGCAAATTGTTTGACTCACCTCGTTCAAATAGTTTAGCCGCTAGAGCGTTTGTAAAGTTGAAACAAAAAATGTGATTTTTCTCAAAACCCTACATTTTTTGTGAACACTGTTGCCAATTCCTGGTAGGAGTAGAAGAAAGATTGAATGACTTTCCTGAAAGCTCTTTAAATTATCTAAGCAATGCTTATTGTTTGACTCACCTCGTTCAAATAGTTTAGCGCAGAGCCCTTGCAAGGTGAAGCAAATATGTGATTTAAATTATAACCGCTAGAGCGTTTGCAAAGTTGAAACAAAAATGTGATTTTTCTTAAAACTCCACATTTCTTGTGAACACTATTACCACGTTTCTGGTAGGAGTAGAAGAAAGATTGAATGCTTTCCTGAAAGCTCTTTAAATTATCTAAGCAATGCTTTTTGTTTAACTCTACCTCGTTTAAATAGTTTAGCCGCTAGAGCGTTTGCAAAGTTGAAACAAAAATGTGATTTTTCTCAAAACCCTACATTTCTTGTGAACATCTGTTGCCACGTTCCTGGTAGGAGTAGAAGAAAGATTGAATGCTTTCCTGAAAGCTCTTTAAATTATCTAACCAATGCTAATTGTTTGACTCACCATCGTTCAAATAGTTTAGCACGCTAGAGCGTTTGCAAAGTTGAAACAAAAATGTGATTTTTCTCAAAACCGAACATTTTTATGTGAACACTATTACCACGTTTCTGGTAGGAGTAGAAGAAAGATTGAAGACTTTCCTGAAAGTTCTTTAAATTATCTAAGCAATGCAATTTTTGTTTGACTCACCTCGTTCAAATAGTTTAGCCGCTAGAGCCCTTGCAAATTTGAAACAAATATGTGATTTAAATTATAACCGCTAAAGCGTTTGCAAAGTTGAAACAAAAATGTGATTTTTCTCAAAACTCCACATTTCTTGTGAACACTATTACCACGTTCCTGGTAGGAGCAGAAGAAAGATTGAAGACTTTCCTGAAAGCTCTTTAAATTAACTAAACGATGCTTTTTATCTGACTCAATTCGTTCAAATAGTTTAGCCGCTAGAGCGCTTGAAAAGTTGAAACAAAAATGTGATTTTTCTCAAAACCTAACATTTCTTGTGAACTCTGTTGCCACGTCCGCTGGTAGTAGTAGAAGAAAGATTGAATGCTTTCCTGAAAGCTCTTTAAATTATCTAAGCAATGCTATTTGTTTGACTCACCTCGTTCAAATAGTTTAGCCGCTAGAGCCGCTAAGGTGAAACAAATATGTGAATTATAACCGCTAGAGCGTTTGAAGTGACAAAAATGTGATTTTTCTCAAAACTTCACATTTCTTGTGAACACTATTACACGTTTCTGGTAGGAGTAGAAGAAAGATTGAATGCTTTCCTGAAAGCTCTTTAAATTATCTAAGCAATGCTTTTTGTTTACTCACTCAAATAGTTTAGCCGCTAGAGCGTTTGCAAAGTTGAAACAAAAATGTGATTTTTCTCAAAACCCTACATTTCTTGTGAACACTATTGCCACGTTCCTGGTAGGAGTAGAAGAAAGATTGAAAACTTTCCTGAAAGCTCTTTAAATTATCTAACCAATGCTTATTGTTTGACTCACCTCGTTCAAATAGTTTAGCCGCTAGAGCGTTTGCAAAGTTGAAACAAAAATGTGATTTTTTCAAAACCCAATATTTTTTGTGAACACTATTGCCACGTTTCTGGTAGGAGTAGAAGAAAGATTGAAGACTTTCCTGAAAGCTCTTTAAATTATCTAAACCAATGCTTTTTGTTTGACTCACCTCGTTCAAATAGTTTAGCCGCTAGAGCGTTTGCAAAGGTGAAACAAAAATGTGATTTTTATCAAAGCCCAATATTTTTTCTGAACACTGTTGCCACGTTTCTGGTAGGAGTAGAAGAAAGATTGAAGACTTTCCTGAAAGCTCTTCTAAATTATCTAACCAATGTTTTTTGTTTCAACTCACCTCGTACAAATAGTTTAGCCGCTAGAGCGTTTGCAAAGTTGAAACAAAAATGTGATTTTTATCAAAGCCCTATATTTCTTGCTGAACACTATTGCCACGTTTCTAGTAGGAGTAGAAGAAAGATTGAATGCTTTCCTGAAAGCTCTTTAAATTATCTAAGCAATGCTTTTTGTTTAACTCACCGTTCAAATAGTTTATGCTAGAGCGTTTGCAAAGTTGAAACAAAAATGTGATTTTTCTCAAAACTCCACATTTCTTGTGAACACTATTACCACGTTTCTGGTAGGAGTAGAAGAAAGATTGAATGACTTTCCTGAAAGCTCTTTAAATTATCTAACAATGCTTTTTGCTTGACTCACCTCGTTCAAATAGTTTAGCCGCTAGAGCGTTTGCAAAGTTGAAAACAAAATATGTGATTTTTCTCAAAACCCTACATTTTTTGTGAACACTGTTGCCACGTTTCTGGTAGGAGTAGAAGAAAGATTGAACGACTTTCCTGAAAGCTCTTTAAATTATCTAAACGATGCTTTTTATTTGACTCAATTCGTTCAAATAGTTTAGCCGCTAGAGCGTTTGCAAAGTTGAAACAAAAATGTGATTTTTCTCAAAACCCTACATTTCTTTGTGAACACTGTTGCCACGTTTCTGGTAGGAGTAGAAGAAAGATTGAAGACTTTCCTGAAAGCTCTTTAAATTATCTAAGCCATATGCTAATTCATGTTTAGCACTCACCTCGTTCAAATAGTTTATAGCCGCTAGAGCGTTTGCAAAGTTGAAACAAAAATGTGATTTTTCTCAAAACTCCACATTTTTTGTGAACACTATTTCCACGTTTCTGGTAGGAGTAGAAGAAAGATTGAGATGCTTTCCTGAAAGCTCTTTACATTATCTAACCAATGCTTTTTGTTTAACTCACCCCGTTCAAATAGTTTAGCCGCTAGAGCGTTTGCAAAAGTAAAACAAAAATGTGATTTTTCTCAAAACCCACACATTTCTTGTGAACACTGTTGCCACGTTTCTGGTAGGAGTAGAAGAAAGATTGAAGACTTTCCTGAAAAGCTCTTTAAATTATCTAAGCCATGTTGTTTAACTTAGTTTGACTAGCCTAGACCTCTATAAGGTGAAACAAATATGTGTTTAAGTGTAACCGCTAGAGCGTTTGCAAAGTTGAAACAAAAATGTGATTTTCTCAAAACTCCACATTTCTTGTGAACACTATTACCACGTTTCTGGTAGGAGTAGAAGAAAGATTGAATGACTTTCCTGAAAGCTCTTTAAATTATCTAAACAATGCTTTTGTTTAACTCACCTCGTTCAAATAGTTTAGCCGCTAGAGCGTTTGCAAAGTTGAAACAAATATGTGAATTAATTAAACGTAAACGTTGCAAAGTGACAAAAACTCATACATTTCTTGTGAACACTATTAAGACGTTCCTCGTAGGAGTAGAAGAAAGACTTGAAACTTTCCTGAAAGCTCTTTAAATTATCTAACCAATGCATATTGTTTGACTCACCTCGTTCAAATAGTTTAGCCGCTAGAGCGTTTGCAAAGTTGAAACAAAAATGTGATTTTTCTCAAAACCCTACATTTTTTGTGAACACTGTTGCCACGTTTCTGGTAGGAGTAGAAGAAAGATTGAATGACTTTCCTGAAAGCTCTTTAAATTATCTAAGCAATGCTTTTTGTTTAACTCACCTCGTTCAAATAGTTTAGCCGCTAGAGCGTTTGCAAAGTTGAAACAAAAATGTGATTTTTCTCAAAGCCCTATATTTCTTCTGAACACTATTGCCACGTTTCTGGTAGGAGTAGAAGAAAGATTGAAGGCTTTCCTGAAAGCTCTTTAAATTATCTAAGCAATGCTTATTGTTTGACTCACCTCGTTCAAATAGTTTAGCCGCTAGAGCCCTTGCAAAGTGAAACAAATATGTGATTTAAATTATAACCGCTAGAGCGTTTGAAAGTTGAAACAAAAATGTGATTTTTCTCAAAACTCCACATTTCTTGTGAACACTATTACCACGTTTCTGGTAGGAGTAGAAGAAAGATTGAATGCTTTCCTGAAAGCTCTTTAAATTATCTAAGCAATGCTTTTTGTTTAACTCACCTCGTTCAAATAGTTTAGCCGCTAGAGCGTTTGCAAAGGTGAAACAAAAATGTGATTTTTCTCAAAACCCTACATTTCTTGTGAACACTGTTGCCACGTTTCTGGTAGGAGTAGAAGAAAGATTGAATGCTTTCCTGAAAGCTCTTTAAATTATCTAAGCAATGCTTTTTGTTTGACTCACCACGTTCAAATAGTTTAGCCGCTAGAGCGTTTGCAAAGGTGAAACAAAAATGTGATTTTTATCAAAGCCCTATATTTCTTCTGAACACTATTGCCACGTTTCTGGTAGGAGTAGAAGAAAGATTGAATGCTTTCCTGAAAGCTCTTTAAATTATCTAAGCTAATGCAAATTGTTTGACTCACCTCGTTCAAATAGTTTAGCCGCTAGAGCGTTTGCAAAGTTGAAACAAAAATGTGATTTTTCTCAAAACTCCACATTTCTTGTGAACACTATTACCACGTTCCTGGTAGGAGTAGAAGAAAGACTGAAGACTTTCCTGAAAGCTCTTTAAATTATCTAACCAGTGCTTATTATTTGACTCACCTCGTTCAAATAGTTTAGCCGCTAGAGCGTTTGAAAAGTTGAAACAAAAATGTGATTTTTCTCAAAACCCAACATTTTTGTGAACACTGTTGCCACGTTTCTGGTAGGAGTAGAAGAAAGATTGAAGACTTTCCTGAAAGCTCTTTAAATTATCTAAGCAATGCTTTTTGTTTAACTCACCACGTTCAAATAGTTTAGCCGCTAGAGCGTTTGCAAAGGTGAAACAAAAATGTGATTTTTATCAAAGCCCTATATTTCTTCTGAACACTATTGCCACGTTTCTGGTAGGAGTAGAAGAAAGATTGAATGCTTTCCTGAAAGCTCTTTAAATTATCTAAGCAATGCTTTTTGTTTAACTCACCACGTTCAAATAGTTTAGCCGCTAGAGCGTTTGCAAAGTTGAAACAAAAATGTGATTTTTCTCAAAACCCTACATTTCTTGTGAACACTATTGCCACGTTTCTGGTAGGAGTAGAAGAAAGATTGAATGCTTTCCTGAAAGCTCTTTAAATTATCCAACTAATGCAAATTATTTGACTCACTTCGTTCAAATAGTTTAGCCGCTAGAGCGTTTGAAAAGTTGAAACAAAAATGCGATTTTTCTCAAAACCCAACATTTTTGTGAACACTGTTGCCACGTTTCTGGTAGGAGTAGAAGAAAGATTGAATGACTTTCCTGAAAGCTCTTTAAATTATCTAAGCAATGCTTTTTGTTTAACTCACCACGTTCAAATAGTTTAGCCGCTAGAGCGTTTGCAAAGGTGAAACAAAAATGTGATTTTTCTCAAAACCCTACATTTCTTGTGAACTCTGTTGCCACGCCCCTGGTAGGAGTAGAAGAAAGATTGAATGCTTTCCTGAAAGCTCTTTAAATTATCTAACTAATGCAAATTGTTTGACTCACCTCGTTCAAATAGTTTAGCCGCTAGAGCGTTTGCAAAGTTGAAACAAAAATGTGATTTTTCTCAAAACCCTACATTTCTTGTGAACACTATTACCACGTTCCTGGTAGGAGTAGAAGAAAGATTGAATACTTTCCTGAAAGCTCTTTAAATTATCCAACTAATGCAAATTGTTTGACTCACCTCGTTCAAATAGTTTAGCCGCTAGAGCGTTTGCAAAGTTGAAACAAAAATGTGATTTTTCTCAAAACCCTACATTTCTTTTGAACACTATTACCACGTTCCTGGTAGGAGTAGAAGAAAGATTGAATGCTTTCCTGAAAGCTCTTTAAATTATCCAACTAATGCAAATTGTTTGACTCACCTCGTTCAAATAGTTTAGCCGCTAGAGCGTTTGCAAAGTTGAAACAAAAATGTGATTTTTCTCAAAACTCCACATTTCTTGTGAACACTATTACCACGTTTCTGGTAGGAGTAGAAGAAAGATTGAATGCTTTCCTGAAAGCTCTTTAAATTATCTAAGCAATGCTTAATTGTTTGACTCACCTCGTTCAAATAGTTTAGCCGCTAGAGCGTTTGCAAAGGTGAAACAAAAATGTGATTTTTATCAAAGCCCTATATTTCTTCTGAACACTGTTGCCACGTTTCTGGTAGGAGTAGAAGAAAGATTAAAGACCTTCCTGAAAGCTCTTTAAATTATCTAAGCCATGCTTTTAGTTTGACTCACCTCGTTCAAATAGCTTAGCCGCTAGAGCCCTTGCAAAGTTGAAACAAATATGTGATTTAAATTATAACCGCTAAAGCGTTTGCAAAGTTGAAACAAAGATGTGTTTTTCTCAAAACTCCACATTTTTTGTGAACACTATTACCACGTTTCTGGTAGGAGTAGAAGAAAGATTGAATGCTTTCCTGAAAGCTCTTTAAATTATCTAAGCAATGCAAATTGTTTAACTCACCTCGTTCAAATAGTTTAGCCGCTAGAGCGTTTGCAAAGGTGAAACAAAAATGTGATTTTTATCAAAGCCCTATATTTCTTCTGAACACTATTGCCACGTTTCTGGTAGGAGTAGAAGAAAGATTGAATGCTTTCCTGAAAGCTCTTTAAATTATCTAAGCAATGCAAATTGTTTGACTCACCTCGTTCAAATAGTTTAGCCGCTAGAGCCCTTGCAAAGGTGAAACAAATATGTGATTTAAATTATAACCGCTAGAGCGTTTGCAAAGTTGAAACAAAAATGTGATTTTTCTCAAAACTCCACATTTCTTGTGAACACTATTACCACGTTTCTGGTAGGAGTAGAAGAAAGATTGAAGACTTTCCTGAAAGCTCTTTAAATTATCTAAGCAATGCTTTTTATTTGACTCACCTCGTTCAAATAGTTTAGCCGCTAGAGCGTTTGAAAAGGTGAAACAAAAATGTGATTTTTCTCAAAACCCAACATTTTTTGTGAACACTATTGCCACGTTTCTGGTAGGAGTAGAAGAAAGATTGAATGCTTTCCTGAAAGCTCTTTAAATTATCTAAGCAATGCTTTTTGTTTAACTCACCTCGTTCAAATAGTTTAGCCGCTAGAGCGTTTGCAAAAGTTGAAACAAAAATGTGATTTTTCTCAAAACTCCACATTTCTTGTGAACACTATTACCACGTTTCTGGTAGGAGTAGAAGAAAGATTGAATGCTTTCCTGAAAGCTCTTTAAATTATCTAAGCAATGCTTTTGGTTTAACTCACCACGTTCAAATAGTTTAGCCGCTAGAGCGTTTGCAAAGGTGAAACAAAAATGTGATTTTTATCAAAGCCCTATATTTCTTCTGAACACTATTGCCACGTTTCTGGTAGGAGTAGAAGAAAGATTGAATGCTTTCCTGAAAGCTCTTTAAATTATCTAAGCAATGCTTTTTGTTTAACTCACCTCGTTCAAATAGTTTAGCCGCTAGAGCCCTTGCAAAGTTGAAACAAATATGTGATTTAAATTATAACCGCTAAAGCGTTTGCAAAGTTGAAACAAAAATGTGATTTTTCTCAAAACTCCACATTTCTTGTGAACACTATTACCACGTTCCTGGTAGGAGTAGAAGAAAGACTGAAGACTTTCCTGAAAGCTCTTTAAATTATCTAACCAATGCTTATTATTTGACTCACCTCGTTCAAATAGTTTAGCCGCTAGAGCGTTTGAAAAGTTGAAACAAAAATGTGATTTTTCTCAAAACCCAACATTTTTTGTGAACACTGTTGCCACGTTTCTGGTAGGAGTAGAAGAAAGATTGAAGACTTTCCTGAAAGCTCTTTAAATTATCTAAGCAATGCTTTTTGTTTAACTCACCACGTTCAAATAGTTTAGCCGCTAGAGCGTTTGCAAAGTTGAAACAAAAATGTGATTTTTATCAAAGCCCTATATTTCTTGTGAACACTATTGCCACGTTTCTGGTAGGAGTAGAAGAAAGATTGAATGCTTTCCTGAAAGCTCTTTAAATTATCTAAGCAATGCCTTTTGTTTAACTCACCACGTTCAAATAGTTTAGCCGCTAGAGCGTTTGCAAAGGTGAAACAAAAATGTGATTTTTATCAAAGCCCTATATTTCTTCTGAACACTATTGCCACGTTTCTGGTAGGAGTAGAAGAAAGATTGAATGCTTTCCTGAAAGCTCTTTAAATTATCCAACTAATGCAAATTATTTGACTCAATTCGTTCGAATAGTTTAGCCGCTAGAGCGTTTGAAAAGTTGAAACAAAAATGTGATTTTTCTCAAAGCCCTATATTTCTTCTGAACACTATTGCCACGTTCCTGGTAGGAGTAGAAGAAAGATTGAATGCTTTCCTGAAAGCTCTTTAAATTATCTAACCAATGCTTTTGTTTAGCTCACCACGTTCAAATAGTTTAGCCGCCAAAGCGTTTGAGGTGAAACAAAATGTGATTTTTCAAAGCTACATTTCTTGTGAACCCTGTTGCCACGCTCGCTGGTAGGAGTAGAAGAAAAGATTGAATGACTTTCCTGAAAGCTCTTTAAATTATCTAACTAATGCAAATTGTTTGACTCACCTCGTTTCAAATAGTTTAGCCGCTAGAGCGTTTGCATAAGTTGAAACAAAAATGTGATTTTTCTCAAAACCCAACATTTATTGTGAACACTATTACCACGTTCCTGGTAAGAGTAGAAGAAAGATTGAATGCTTTCCTGAAAGCTCTTTAAATTATCCAACTAATGCAAATTGTTTGACTCACCACGTTCAAATAGTTTAGCCGCTAGAGCGTTTGCAAAGTTGAAACAAAAATGTGATTTTTCTCAAAACCCTACATTTCTTCTGAACACTATTGCCACGTTTCTGATGGGAGTAGAAGAAAGATTGAATGCTTTCCTGAAAGCTCTTTAAATTATCCAAGCTAATGCAAATTGTTTCACTCCACCTCGTTCAAATAGTTTAGCCGCTAGAGCGCTTGCAAAGTTGAAACAAAAATGTGATTTTTCTCAAAACTCCTACATTTCTTTTGAACACTATTACCACGTTTCTAGTAGGAGCAGAAGAAAGATTGAAGACTTTCCTGGAAGCTCTTTAAATTATCTAAGCAATGCTTTTTGTTTAACTCA
>JBAWJQ010003185.1:0-22135 GCA_037783105.1 Bactrocera zonata | reverse complement strand
AAAAATGCGTCTAAAGTCAAAGCAATGCAATAAAATATCTCTAAACTGTAGGAATTTAATGATAAAAAATCACGATTGTAGTGTGTTTTCAATAGAAAATTTTTACATTCCTTGGTCCAATTCTTAATGTTAATATTAAGGGCTAAAATTTTCAGGGATTTTTTTAGGGTATTATTAGGGGATTGAAAAAAATTAATAGTTCAAAAAAAAACAATCACCCTAATATGCATATGTATGTATGTATATGTACATGCGTACGTAATATTAATTGGTCTAATTAGGCTTTACCGCATTAAAATAGTTGAATGATCTTTTTGAAAATTACTAAATTCAATAACAATTGTATGATCGCATAGGAGCGCTAATTGAATAGCTCTCATGTGTTATAAAAAGCGAGAGTGAAGAGCGAACTTGATCTACACATGCACAAAGAAGCAAGCCTGACGATCGAGCTTCCAATTAAGTGTATAATATTCAATTAATTAGCGTATATTTCAGAAACGAGTTCTTAAGCGTCTGCAACAGGTAATAAAGAGTGGTTCTTTATTTGCTGATGATAAGGCAATTTACTTTGAAGTAGCTCAACTAAATGCCAGGGACTAAAATATGCATATATAAGAGTATTAAAATATAATATTAAAGGATATTTTTTTAATATTATCGATGAAGTATCAGACTGATAATCATACTCGAAGAATTTACACCTCACACATATTTATACACACATACATACATGTATATGTACAACTTCAGCTGAAAGGTCGTTCATTCACTTGCTTTAAACTGATTAATTTGTTTTTAAACGCCGAAAAATTAACATATATTGTATACAGATTACAGCCAAATTTCAGATGCACACAAAGCAATGTATTGAATTATTTTATGCACCACACTTTTGCAGAACGGAAGGTTATTAGGATAACAAAAGTACATTGATATAAAAGGTTTTTAATGTATGTAATTTTACTCTAATTATGTAGATATCTTTGACCGCTCACTTTTGACTATATACCATATAGAGTGCAATGAAAGTGTTGAGTACCGAATCATGTGCAGTAAATCCAGAAAATTCATGGAAAGTCTTTTTATTTTATAATACATACAGGTATATGTATATGTATGTATGTAGATATGTAAATGTAACTCATTAATTATTACTCATCATTATTTTCGCTATGATTCCCTTTATATGCCGAGTGGCTAATCGACTTACTCTCTTTATTTGACAGGTTATTATTTAAACTTTTTAAAAATCAAGCTTGAGATACCGAAAACAGGGTTTAGATAGTGCAGCAGTCCATGCTTTACAGTTCGTCAAAGGGAATTCAGACGGAATTTCGGCGAACTTCTCCGAGTAGTTGAACCATTATATTGTTGGCAAACATGTTTGCCGAATCTGGTAACATAGCAAGAAGTTCATGGCTGATTTTGATCTAAACGGAGATGTAAAAAAGCCAAATTGCCGTGTATGAAGTGAATTTCACCCAGAACGAATCACTGTGTGGTGCGCAGTTTCATCAAAGTATATTGTTACGCCATACTTCTTTGAAGAAAACTGTGTAACAGTAATGAAAATGAGCACCGTTATTTAAAGTTATTGAATTAGTTTTTGTACCCAGAACTGCGCCGAAGACGTATCCCTTACAATAGGGTTTGGTTCCCGCAAGATGGAACAATTGCACACATAGCCAGCCGGTTATTGCGGAGCTCCAATGAAAATTTGAAAACAACTTGAAAATGGGCGCAGTTTCAGATTCAGCCACGTTAAGGTGTTTCCAACAATTCACCTTGTTGAGTGATAAGTGAAATTGACTCCGAAGTTTGAAAATTTCCTAAACGAATTACGAAAATTCATTGAAATGTCGAGTGGAACAGGGTGGAAATAAGCACGCATCAAATTCAGCTGTTGCAGTTACAACTGAAGAAACAATATCCTGTCAGACAAAGTGAGCCACAAGGTGCAAATTTCTTAGAAACGCAACTTGCAATTTTTTTAAAAAATAATAATTAAAATGTACGGCAATTTAATGAAACATCCAATACAAATGCCAATATATACTTCTCTCTGTCTGTCTCTTTAATTGAAATTTCAATTCTTTCAATCAGTTCTCGATTGGCAGTGATGTCATTTTCATTTCTGTGCATTTTTACGCATTCAAATAAATGTGCAAAGGAACGACACTGTTGCGATTTATGCATTCTACTCTTGTATGGGAATGTACATATGCACATAAAGACTGACTTCATTCCTCAAACATTAATTGAATATGCAAAACAAAGGAAACACAACAACGAAGCACAATAAATAAACAAATGAAGTCATAATGAAAATAAATTAACAGTTAACAGTGAGTTACAAAATGTAACGTAAAAGGGGAATTTGCATATACATATGTAAATATAAGTTCGGGCATGGATCATGGTTAATAGAGACTGATGTATATCATATACATACATCTGTATGTACATATGTATATAACATGCAGTGAAGGCAAACAAGTGTGTAAGATTTTGAGTAGGTTCATCGAGACACATACATCTATATATGTATATAGTATGAATAAGTATGTGCAAAGTAGTAAGTGAATTCGGGTCAGTTAAGTGGGGGGTGTTCTGAGCATGTGGGACTACCGCAACGATGTTGCGCAGAGCTACTACTAACTGCCGCATTAACTGACAGCCTTCCGCCAAAAAGGGGGCATCATTTCACAGCACTTAGCCCTGAAAAGTCAACAAACTTTGCTCACACTACGGAAAGACGACAAATTAAAATCATATTTTGGAGAAGTAAATTCACTCATACAACCAGTAACAGTGTTAAAGTTTCAAGTAGTTAAAATTGTTTTCTTAAATTTGGTGGAAAGCACACTGATGCGAACGTAAAACCTTCCATTCCCTTGATTTAAGATAAAATTGTTTAATAATTGAATCAAGTTTTTTCTCGTAATTCTGGTTTCGTCTGTTTTTACAAATTCGCATCGGTTTTTCAATATATGTAAGTGGTTTGGACGATTGATTATAATGTTATATTATTTTTTACGGTAACCCTTCTTTGCATAATGAAGAAATGGAAATAAAAGTACTATAATATAATATGTACGAGGTATGACAATTAAGTAATGAGACTGATTCCATAAAAACCGTATATTTGAAAATTATTCTACAACTCTGCCCTCCCCTTCAAAGTAGTCCCCTTGGGCAGCTATACAGCGATTCCAACGCGTTTTCCATGCTTCGTAACATTTCTGGAACGCTTCGACTGGGATGTCCGCTAGTACCCTCGTCACGGCCTCCTGGATGTCCGTAATCGACTCAAAATGGGTTCCTTTGACCACAGATTTTTTTTTAGGAAACAAAAAAAGTCACAAGATGACATGTCGGGCGAATAAGGCGGCTGTTGCAACACGGCGATCCCTTTAGAGGCCAAATACTGAGGCACGCTGAGGGCGGTGTGGCACGGCGCGTTGTCGTGATGAAGGATCCAGTTACGAGCGATGTTTGGGCGCACCCTGTTGACTCTTTTCGCAATCTTTCGAGGACTATGCAATAGTCGACTTGATTCACAGTTTTCCCCGT
The DNA here is from genome assembly GCA_037783105.1 of Bactrocera zonata. Taxonomy (NCBI): domain Eukaryota; kingdom Metazoa; phylum Arthropoda; class Insecta; order Diptera; family Tephritidae; genus Bactrocera; species Bactrocera zonata. The sequence goes on along the minus strand of JBAWJQ010003185.1, from coordinate 18,559 downwards.
GGAACGAATTCTTTTTGGACGATTCCACGGCTATCAAAAAAGGCAATAATCACCGTTTTCACCTTCGACTTGCTCATGCCGACGCGTTGCTCTTGATTTCGCTTTTCCATTTTCGTGACGAGCACTACAAACACAAGTCTACTCAACTTGACGCAGCAGGCGAACTAAACAAGCTAGAGCGACGGTACAAATAGGGAGGGATGCCGGAAAAAGAGAAGGGAATTTCAAGGTCACAGGTTTACCACAAGCGCGGCAATAAAATCAGTCTCATTACTTAATTGTCAAACCTCGTACATATATAGAACATTAAAAAACGTTGCATCGAAAGGGTATTACTCTTCATAAATAAAAAAGTGCCCATATAAGAGCATGATTTTGATGGGTCACTTTGTGTGGCAGCTACGTGTTTTGATAATCCAATTTGTGAAAACTTGGAATTTTGATTGATCAGTTTTTATTGCTAATTTTGGATAAAAATCCATTCCAAATTTCGTGAAGATATCTCGTCAAATAAAAAAGTTTTCTATACATAAACTTGATTCCAATCATTCAGTTTGTATAGCAATTATATATATGGTATTTCGATACCGGCGGTTCCGAAAGCAGACGGACACGTCTAAATCGACGCAGCTCGTCCCGTTGATCATTTATATACATATTTTATAGAGCCTCCGATGTCCCTTGTTTGTACATAGGCCCTAACATACCATATGTAAACTCATATAATATTTAACAAACAGAAAAAGTTTAAGGCAGCGACCTCCAACAAAGCTAAAAATGGCAACAATTGAATACATTCCATTCAAGATTGCGCTGACTTCGCCACAGTGCCACATTTAACTATACAAACAGCTGCATGCAGGCTTTATTTACTGCGAATGACTTAATTAATATACAGAGATACAAAATAAATTACGCACAATTGGAATCAACTCAAAAAGGGGCCCTTGTTCATGCATATAGGATATGTGTGGAAAGTCTCAAGAAACAATAAACGATGACACTTTTCCAACCGGGGCAGTCTTGTAGCGTTTATTGACTTTACAATGCACTCGTACACAGGTCCAACTACGTCAGCGTGGTAGTCATGAAGCGGAAGTGCCACTTTTGGTTCAACTTTTCGTTTTTTGTGTTTTGGTATCATAATTGTGGTTATTGTTGACATTAATGAATGTAACCGCAATGCGAATACATACATACGCGTGTATTTATATCTATATACCTATTAACTTATTGTGCGCAAATGTAACACTCACACACAAATGTGAAATATGTACAAATATTTAACCGTTAATAACCTGTTACGGCCCCTATCGACCAAATGATAACCAAATGTTTTTGTCACGCACTTCTACAAACATACACAATTAAGTTAACTCAAGCAAACGATGTAATTCGCACTAAAAGCGGATACGTTGACCATATTTTATGCAAACTTCATAAGTCAACATTTAAATTGCCGCTCGAAAAGGGCAGCATATGAACTCAAGCCATCTCTAATTTAATAAATTCTATAAATCCATATTTATAAATGCATATATTTTTGTTACCAATGTTGTTATTTGTATGGTTCGCCTACCTTTATTTTCGTTCTCAGTAAATCAAAGAGTTGACATTATCTAGAATGGAAACAAAGAGAAATCGGTATTAGAAATCCTTACTCATAAGCAATTGCTTTAATTTAAATTATCTAATTGCATATACTTTGTTTAATAATTATTAAATATATTTATCGGAAGCTCGCAAAAAATACAATTTTTTACTGCCACCTTTAATTTTTATGCTATTGCAACATGTTGCTACAAAGTAAATTAGCTTTGTTCACCTAACGGTTGTTTGTGTCACCTAAAACTAATCCAGAGAAAATTGTCAACCTAATTTCATTAAAATATCACAAATTCTTACCAACCTAAAAGGTTTAAAGTTAGCTGGAAAGTCAGACATTATACAGGATATGTTAGAGGCAGAGAAAGGTCTGAGCTTGTTGTATTAACCTTTGACATTGGTCAGGTATACTCGAGAATATATTGTTAAGCAATATTATAAAAAACACCTTGCTCTTTGAGTTTTAGGCACGATTCCGATTACTTTGGCGGAGGGGTAAAAAAACCGAATTTCCGTATAAATGGGGTATGTACGGATAGGGGAGCTTCTCCAGAGGAGGAATATCCAAAAATAACATAAAAATAACTAATATTTTTTGAAATATTCACGTTTAAAAATTCAAAAATTTGCACTAAGAAAACATGTTATTTCTCTATGTTTCACTAAATTTTTTCACGTTCTTTACACTGTATATTTAAATATACACTCTAAGCTTTGAAATAAGCTTACATTTCACAATTATTTTGCAATTTTTCAACTAAATTTAGTATTTTAAAAATCACTTGTCAAATTTATGGCTGAAAAGTTTAGTGCGCTTATATTTACAAGGAAAACCAGCATTGCCACACCTTAAAAACCAAAAGTGAAGGATTTTTCAGCGTTTCACAGCGTTTTCTTTGTTTCTACTTTCGAGTGAATCTTTTTTCTTTATTAACTATAAAAAAACTATAAAGAAGATTTTTCAAGCTAAAATTGAATATGTGAACACTTTTCCATATACATGCATATATGAATATGTGATTTATATTTAATAAACATAGATAAGTAAAATCGTGTGATAACATTATAATATACATATATGTTTATGATTGTAATATAACATTTTTATATACATAATACCCGGGGTGACTGAAGTACTTTCGCATAGTACTCCTTTCTGCGTTGGCGGCCTTCGGCCGCGCTTTAAAAAAATAACTCTGGCCGAGCGAATACCCGAGGTAACTGAAGTACTTTCGCATAGTACTCCTTTCTGCGTTGAAAATAAAAAAAATATATTGACTTTTTGGTATAAAGTGGTTATAATTTATGGTTATCATGCACTCAAAATTTAAGTTTTCGTTATAAAATAGTAAATTTTGGTTATTATATCTGTCAGCGATTTCCATTTATTTTTGATGATACATTGGTTTGTATTTTAGGTGACAATATATATGTTATTATATTTAAAATATGAGTTTTGGGTATGAAGTGGTTATATTTTTCGGTTATCATGCACTCACATTGAAACAAAATTTCGTACTGTACTCATGTACTGTACACTTTATTACGTAATATTATTGTATAATATTACTTATACATATGTATATATAATATTATTATATAATATTACTAATACATGAATATAATATTACTTTTGCTTAATAAATTTAAAAAGGAAAATATCCATATGCATGAATAGAGGAATTTTTGCGAAAAAGAGGAATTTCAGCGAATTGCCTAATCATCACATGGCAGCGCCGCATTTCGTCGTAATTTTTGGTAAACAAATGAGGTTGAAATAAGTGTAAAATGTGATTTTTAAAATAAAGATATTTTAGGTAAAAAACCTGCTAAAAGAGTAAAATGTAGATTTATTTAAAAGATTATAGTGCAATTTAATTAATTTGAAGTGAAAAATGTGAAAAAAGTGTGTTTAATGTGGTGAAATAGCTCCTTGAAATGGTCCAATTTTGCGAATTTTTGAACTTTAAGGCCGAATATCTCCTAAACTAAGCGTTTGCGGACCCTATAACCCTATATGTTTTTTAGGGAGGACTTCCTCTTTCTAACGGTACCTTCAAATCGCGGCGCCAAAGAAATCGGAATTGTGCCGAGTTTTATTACGGTACGTCACATACCAATATACATATAGGGAGTAAAGTCAATCGCATGTTTCATAATCCTTAAATTAGTTATGTGTGGTATAGGGCAAATTTTCAACCAATTTTATCCATTTTAGGTACAAAGATTTAATTTTATTCAGGGGGTATTCTAGTCTGGAAATTGAAAGTAAGTACAAGAGGATTTTTCAAAATTCAAATTATTTTCAGGGATATAGGCATTTTTCTGAACCGACATCCAAACTGGTTCGGCCGGAACGCGAAACTTTAAACGCGTTTTTCTCAAAACTGACTTTTTCGGAACGATACCCACGATTTCTCAGGTTCTACTGAACCGATTTACTTGAAATTTTTATGGAGTCTTCTTTATAGGCTTCTCTATGGTTGGAACTAGCCCCATCCCCAAATTTTTATTTTTATTATTTTTAAAAAATTCGAAATAGTCAGAAAAAGTGATCCAAAAAAACTTTTTTTTAGGCAGTCGTAATTTTGTGAAAAAATTTTTCCCCACTTTTCCGTAGTTCCGGCCATTGCGACATTATTCTAGATTAATAATCTTTTTTTCTTTTTGGTTTCAGATAACTAGGAGGGTTGAAATCATGGGTATGGTCACGTGGAAATTTTTAGAGACTCCCCAATTCGTCAGCTCATAATTTTTGAAATTTTTTACTTTTTTTAGTTTTTAATTTTTTTCTCTACTCCTCTAAAATTAACAAATAACTAATAAAAAAATATATAGTAAAAATATTAATTGCCTTTTTTTTTACGACACTTTAAAAATTACCTGAAATTCATGCTTCCAGACTAGAATACCTCCTTCAGTTCAGTATATGGGTGCTTGAACAGTTATGTTGCAATTTTGAAAATTTTTAGACCTGGGACTGCTACCTTAAAACCACTATTTGTGCAAAGTTTTATCCCGGTTTATTAATTGGTGCTTCATTTGCAGACTGGAAAGTGAAAGAATCTGATGGAATTTAACGATATGTTATACGGGTAGGAAAGTAAGTGTGGCTGTCTAATTTTGACACCGGCTCCCATAAAACCCTGGATTTCACTTATTCTCCCATGATCGTAAGAGGTATCGAAGTGATTTGTTCTGTGCTAGTTTAAACCTATTAATACAACACCGCTCTCTTAGACTTCACACATTCTCTTACGCACATATATACATGCGACAAAGGTCACAAAAGATTGACGTTGCCAGTAAAATATAAGGAATATTTTCTTATTAATTTTCCACACGTTGGAAGACACATGTGCCCTTCTTTAAGATATAAAGCGGATACACCATCCACAAACTTCCTGCTTACTTCTGCCATTGCCCATAAGATTTGATCGAAAAGTGCAGACATCCACCCACATTTTCGCTGTAATTAAAAACCCTGCTGTCAATGAAGGGGCATTACGAACATATACATTTGCGAAATGTCTCGCTTCCAACTAAATATAAAATGCTTCTCCCGTTTTGCATACTTGAGAACTATGAAGCTGTATGCCGGATGTACACTGGGTACAGTTACTGCACACAAAGTGCCAAGGAAGCGCAGTGTTTCTGAAGAACTGAACAGCAGTAATATGAAATAAAACTGCAGAAACAGCATGGCAGGCGGAGGGCCGGCACCACACAGCACCTTGAGACTGCTGATGCATCCAGTTGGCTTGCAAAAATAATAATGATGATGCAGAATTGAGTGTCCACATGAACATACGCGCACTCTTACATATAGTACTTAAATGTTGAGACGTAAACCAGCAGGAAATCGGATTGCCGCTAGGAAGTTGATAGTAAGTTTAAGGAATACCCATTCTCACGATCGCATGCATCTGAAGACGAAAATTAAGCTACTTTAAAACTAAAAAACCGACCATTACTATTTTTACTTAAATTGGGGAATGAATGTGCCCCCAAGCAACGCGAACATTAAGTACATATGTACATGGTGCAGTATATAGTATGTATCCATTCCACCACTCGAAGCGCAACTAGACCAACTCAAGAGTGGCCCTTCGTAGACGAAGTTAAATGATAGGAAAACGGCGCACATTAGAAAAAGAACAAGAAGTCATAAAAGTAAGTGAGAATTTGCTTACAAGAAGCGATTATGTCGACTGCCAGAAGTGCCAGCTCAAGTGCAGCACATGGCGCATGACTCAGTCCGGGTTGCCTCAAGTCAGCACCGTAACACCGAAAGTCGAGATGTCAAGTGTGGTTGGAGTGGCAACTGAGCACTTGAAGACTATCATTGCTGCCAGTCAAGCAAACTCAACAATACATTAAGCACATAGCGGCCAGCTGCCTCTTGCTTCCACATATTCACATATACTAACTCCAGACTAACTAGACTTCCGAAACCTCACCAGCGTTAATTCTATCTGTTTGCAAGTTAGCGAAGAAAGAAAAGATGTGTGTCTCTTCGTCTATAACAAGTTTTTCCTTCGATTTTAAGGCGAAGGCACGAAAACAAAAACTCTCATTGATGCTTCATCCTAGTTCCAGGGTATTTTACCCTAAAATAACTAATGCTTTCGGCAATCTCGGATTAGAAAAGTTTTGGCATTCTACAAGTGGACCAAAATACCTTCAACTTTAATGTTGACATAATAAGAAGAGCGCAATAACAGCATATACCATTTGCACCAGGTTTGCTCCACAAAGTAAACGTATACATACATACATATGTATGTGTATAATATAAGCATATTTGTATGTATGCATATTTTTATCGGCAAGAGGAAAGTTGCTAAACTATGTATTGCAGCTGATGTGTCAAAGCTTCTTCACTGGCGCCTTTGCAAAGTAAAATCCAAATTTTATGCTGCACTATGATGATCTGAGACCATGTCAAACGGTTGGATTTTGAAATGAAATAAAGTGAAGAAAGAAACATTTGGAGATATGTGTCTCGGAGGGGGATTCGCGTTGTGCGTCGGTGTAGCATTAGCTCCCAATGACAATCAAAACAAATCATGCACACAACACAACACTTGGTAGCACACATGCACATACATACATACATATAATACATGCATTCATACATATGTATGTGTACCGAAATGGTAAGTTATAATAATAGAAATATATTATTTGTAAAAGCAAGCCCAAATGACGTGAACGTCATGGTTCGGTGAAATTGACATACTGCGTCCGGTTGCACAAGCAATTCAGCCGACTACCTATTTTAACTAATTTAGGTTAATATTACAATTTTACAAGTGAAGTTAGAAGGAACATATAACAACTAACAACTAAGCTCGAATATATAATAGATACATATGTACATGTGTACATACATATATATGGTTATTTGTTCAACCTAAAAATAATATTGTTTGAGGATTTGCGCCAAGATATTTCTCCATATTTCCTCACGTGCGCACCACTTTTTCACACTCCGCCAGCAAACTTCTCCAAAACCCAATAATCAATTGTAAAATGCCCAATTGTTCAATGAAATTATGTATGTGTGTTAACATATTAATGAGCTTCCTAAAATAAAATGGTATAAATTGATGTGTCTGTTGCTTCTTAGCTGGTGCACAAGTGCAGGGCAACTTTGTCTATTGCCTGCAAGATAAAATGTAATGAAACGAATGCGCTGTGTTGTAAGCAATGGAATATTTTCACCTACATAACAAATTTCAAATTACAAAAAAAAAAATAAAATGTTTTGAGAACATGAAAAGCAAGGAAAAAGCTTTCATTTGTGTTTCTTGATCATTGCAGTGAGATTTTATTCGTATTTGAAAAGTGGAGTATGTGTACCTTTGCCTTTTTTCTCTTTTTAACACAGCAACAAAATATAAAGTGTCTTGAGCGCATTCAAAACACATTCACACATGTACTATAATGTGTTCTTTGATAACCTTTCAACTTTGACAAATTATCGAACAAAATCTTAATACAGTCACCGAAATAAGTATAGTGTACAAACTAAAAAAGGGAATTTAGGGAAGTATAGAAGCGTTTTTTGGAAACGAATGCATGTAAGCAATTGCGACCTATTTGTTCATTGTTGAGAAGTACATATTTGTGGCACCGGTACTTTTGTAGTACCGTTACTTTCTGTTTAATTTGCGCACTTGTATATTCAGAGCGAAATAATTATAGCGTACAATAAGGAAAAGTATTTCGTATAGGCAAGACATTACATTTACTCTGTATTTTTAAGGATTTTTAAAGTGAGTTTGTTTTCAATAAATAACTAAAAGAATATTTATCCATCCTAACGAGCTTAATTTAGTAACTAATTTAAAAATGCCTCGCGGAACCCATTTATCGCTTGTTGAGCGCACTAAAATTCAAACGATGCGGGAATGTGGAGCTACAATAAGGGATATCGCTGAAAAATTACATCGCAACAAGAAAACAATATGTTCCTTTTTAAAAAATCCCGAAATTTATGGTACAACAAAAGAAGTGGACGTCCTCCAAAGGTTGATGAACGGTCGAAACGGCAAATAAAGCGTTTAGCAGTCAGTAAAAACATTTCCCCATCAAAAATTAGGCTTCAACTAAATCTTGAAGTGTCCACCCGTCGAGTTCAGCAGATTTTAAAAGAGAATGGTAACATCCAGTATGCCAAACGAGCGCCTCAGCCTAAGTTGCTACCTCGGCACAAAACTGCAAGGATGCAATATGCCCAAAGGCATTCATTGTGGGACGACGAGTGGAAAAAAGTGATTTTTAGTGATGAAAAAAAATTTAATTTAGATGGCCCCGACGGCAATGACAAATATTGGAGAGATATTCGACGACCACTAGAAACAAGGCATTCGAGGAATTTCCAGGGTGGATCTCTTATGGTATGGGGGGCTTTTGGATACAATGGTGCAACCCCAATTTGTTTTGTAACGCATAAAATGAATTCTATGAGTTATATTGAACTGTTAGACAACGTCTTAATAGATTTTTCGGAACGATTTTGTGAGGAACCATGGATTTTTCAGCAAGATAACGCCGCGATACACAATGCAGCTGCAACAAAACGTTTCTTTATGGACAGAAATATAGCATTAATGGACTGGCCCGCTATAAGTCCCGACTTAAACCCCATGGAAAATCTCTGGGGAATACTTTCGCAGCAAGTTTATTCCGGTGGTCGACAATTTGATACTGTTAGAGATCTAAGGAAATGCATTGAAGCCGAATGGAAGAAAATACCCATTTCCACCCTTCGCTCTCTAATTGAATCCATGCCGAGGCGCATAAACACCGTCATTTTGGCTAACGGTAACCATATAAGTTATTAACACTTCGAATAAGTTTGATTTAATATGAAATATCTGTTTGTACGCTATACTTTTTTCGTACCAAGTGAACTGAATTTTTGAATTATTTTTATTAATAAGTAGTAATTTTTGTTTTTAAATGTTGTGTAAATAATTATCGATGTTGATTTCATTAATAAATAACATACAAAATAATTATATGAAATTTTAAGATGAATAAAAGAGATTTTTAGCTTGTACACTATACTTATTTCGTGGACTGTAGTAGCAAAATATGTGTGGGTGTATGATTTGACCTGAAACTTTACTTTGTAAATTTGGTTTGAAAACCAATGTTTGAATGGGGTTGTTGTTGACTTATCGCTTTATTGTCTTTTGAAGTATTCTCCAACTGTCGAAGCATCCAATCCGATTAAGGTATCTTCAAAACATGCGTTCTGAATCCACCAACCGCCTCTTTACGTGTCGAAATATATATTCATTTTTTACCTACGGGAATAAAAGAAATAATTTGGTGTCAAGTCAGAACTATTCAATGGATGACTATTATATCAATGTTTTGAGTGCTCAAAAATGCACAAAAAAACAGGCAACCATTAGCTTAAAAATGCTTCGTGTGCAAACAACTCTCGACTCTACAACCTCTTCTAACTTGGTGTTGAATAGTCCTAAATAAAAAATTAAGGTCTTTCATTAGAAAACAATATATATTTTTTGTTGCTCTGCAGGATTTGGAGAATTATGTTTTTGTGGTACTGTCAAATTTCATGTCAAAATATTCATTAGTGTTTGAGATACGTGTCGTTTTGTGAGCTGCTAAAAGTGAGTTTTTCGTTTTTTGCGATGTCGAAATTTGTTGAGCAAAGAATTTGCATTAAATTTTGTTTACGGAATCAATTTTCTGCTGCGGATACGTTGAGGATGGTGCAGAAAGCCTTTGGTGATGAGGCTATGTCTAAAAAAAATGTTTACAAGTGGTATAGTGAGTTCCAAGCCGGCCGTGAACGTGTCGAAGACGAAGAGCGTCCAGGGCGACCATCAACCTCAACCGACGAAGCTCACGTTCAACAAATCAAAGATTTGGTGTTGAAAAACCGTCGATTAACAATTAGAGACCTTGCTGATGAAATTGGCATATCGAAAGGCTCAGCCAATACCATTTTGAAGGATGTTTTAGGCCTCAAGCGCGTCAAATCTCGACTGGTACCGAAAACATTGAATTTTTTGGAAAAAAGGCGTCGCGTTGAAGTGTGTGAAACGATGCTTTCCGACTACCAGAGTGTCATGAAATATATTATAACTGGCGATGAGACTTTGATCTATGCTTACGACCCCGAAACAACCGATCAATCGAGCGAATATCGTACCAAAAGAGAGCTGAGACCAAAAAAATCGCGCCAAAGTCGCTCAAAAATCAAGGTCAGGTTGACTGTTTTCTTCGATTATCGTGGTGTTGTGTTGTGCATTATGAATTCCTTCCAACCGGTCAAACAGTCAACAAGGAATATTATTTGAACGTTATGCGTCGTTTGCGTAACGCTATCCGCCTAAAAAGGCCGGAATTGTGGAAAGACAATTCTTGGTTTTTACACCACGATAATGCACCATCCCATACTGCCCTCGTAATTCGTGATCATTTCGCCAAAAACACAACCCATATCGTTCCGCAACCACCGTATTCACCTGATCTGGCGCCGTGCGACTTCTGGCTGTTCGCCAAGCTCAAAAGACCGCTCCGGGGACACCGTTTTTATACGATAGAGAAGATTCAAGCCGCAGCGAAGACGGAACTGAAGGCCATCCCGGAAAGTGACTACAACCAGTGTTTCGAATATTGGAAAATCCGTTGGTGCATTGCATCGGGAGGGGATTACTTTGAAGGGGATGAAATTGATTTGGAAGAATAAATAAAGAATTCTCAAAATAAATACAATGTCACCTTTTTGGGCACAGTAGTATAGTATTCATGAAATGAATGTGCTCTCGTTTTTATGATATTGGGTAGTCGAAAAAGTATTTTCGTATTTTGTCAATAGATGTCGTTGCAGTCGTATATCTCCAGTGCTATCAATCAAATTGTGTCATACCATAAAAGAGTGTTGGAAAGGTGAGATTTTGGGTGAAAATAATGGAGAAATTCGCTATATGTATTTTAAAATTTTTGTATAAAAAGGGTAGAATGCCACTCAACCCAAAAATGAAATTTGTGAAGTTTACGGAGACGATGCTGTATCAGTTCGTGCAGCACATCAATGGTTCGCTCACTTCCGTTCTGGAAATTTCGAAATTTCGATTTACACTAATAGAATAATGTCTCTAGCAGAAAAATGGCAAAAAGTGGTTGATCAAAATGGTACATATTTGTTTATTTATTTATTATTATAAATTTAAATAAATAAGTTAAAATTTGATTAGAAATGCGAAAAGACGTTTTCGACTACCCAATATTTGCATTTCTTATATTTTGACCAATTATTGACATATTTGTAATACATTTTAAATTTTTCAGTCATAATTATTATCCTCACTCTTAATGCTTTTTACCGAAAATATGCGGAAGCTTTTAAGGTTTACTAAAAATCAATCTTGGAGGATGGAGTCATATGTAGAAGTTCACGCAAGTGAGGAAAGTTCTCTTATCGCCATTCACTTGGGAGTGGCCAGAAACAATTCTTTTACATATGACTCAAGCAGCTCACGACTTCCGGTCTCTGACCAAGTATCCTCTGGGTAGCCTAAGAACATCCGTTTGAAGGCGAGCTAAAGTGAGAAGGCGAAATATCCCCTACTTAGCGTTGTGCGCTGGGTTTGGGACCCGCCACGTAAAAAAACACACCAATGAAAACCAACAATCAGCCTCGGATGAGAGACCCCCCTTTTGATGACGACCATGGCAAGCGAAATAAGGACTACGAATTGAGGGCATGCACCTGGAATGTCCGGGTCCCTTAATTGGGAAGGTGCCGCTGCCCAGCTGGTTGATATCCTCGTGAAAATAAAGGCTGACATCACCGCCGTCCAAGAAATGTGATGGACGGGACAAGGAAAGAGACGAGTAGGTCCTTGTGACATTTACTACAGTGGCCATATAAAGGAGCGCAAGTTTGGTGTTGGATTCGCGGTGGGAGAGAGACTCCGTCGCCGAGTACTATCATTCACTCCGGACAATGAACGTCTAGCCACAATCCGCATCAAAGCGAGGTTCTTCAACATATCGCTGATTTGCTCCCACGCCCCGACGGAAGAGAAGGACGATGTGACCAAAGATGCCTTTTATGAGTGCTTGGAGCTCACTTATGAGAGATGCCCCCGCCACGATGTCAAAATCGTGCTTGGCGACTTCAACGCCAGGGTGGGCAAAGAAGGTATATTTGGCACTACGGTCGGTAAATTCAGCCTCCACGAGGAAACATCCCCAAATGGGTTGAGGCTGATCGACTTCGCCGGGGCCCGAAATATGGTTATCTGTAGTACTAGATTCCAGCATAAGAAGATACATCAAGCTACCTGGCTGTCTCCGGATCGAAAAACCACCAACCAGATCGATCATGCTGTGATAGACGGAAGACACGTCTCCAGTGTTTTAGATGTGCGTGCGCTCCGAGGTCCTAACATCGACTCGGACCACTATATTGTTGCAGCCAAAATTCGCACCCGCCTCTGTGCAGCAAAAACGCACGCCAACAAACACAAGGAAGGTTCGACGTCGAGAAGCTGCAATCAAAACAGACAGCCGAACGATTTTCTACTCGGCTTGCACTCCTGCTCTCTGAGAGCACTCGTCAACAACTCGGTATAAGGGAACTGTGGGACGGCATTTCAAACTCCTTACGTACAGCTGCAACCGAAACCATTGGTTTTCGGAAAGTGCAAAAGAACAGCTGATACGACGAGGAATGCCGTGTCGCAGCGGAGAGAAAACAGGCTGCCTACCTCGCAACGTTACGATCGACCACAACATATGCGGGATGGGATAGATACCGAGAGTTGAAGAGGGAAGCGAGACGCATTTGTAGACAGAAAAAGAAAGATGCCGAAATGCGTGAGTACGAAGAGCTTGATAAGCTGGCCCACAGGGGTAATGCTCGAAAATTCTACGAAAAGATGCGGCGACTTACAGAAGGTTTCAAGGCCGGAGCATACTCTTGTAGAAACCCTAAAGGTGATCTAGTCACCGATGCCCAAAGCATACTTAAATTATGGAGGGAACACTTCTCCAGCCTGCTGAATGGCAGTGAACGTATAACGCCAGGAGAAGGCGAACCCGATTCCCCAATCGATGACGATGGAGCAGACGTTCCATTGCCCGACCATGAAGAGGTTCGAATAGCAATTGCCCGCCTGAAGAACAACAAAGCGGCAGGGGCCGACGGATTGCCGGCCGAGCTATTCAAACACGGCGCCGAAGAACTGGTAAGGGGCATGCATCAGCTTCTTTGTGAAATATGGTCGGACGAAAGTACGCCCAACGATTGGAATTTAAGTGTGCTATGCCCAATCCATAAAAAAGGAGGCCCCACAATCTGCGCCAACTACCGTGAGATTAGCCTCCTCAACATCGCATATAAGGTTCTGTCGAGCGTATTGTGTGAAAGATTAAAGCCCACCGTCAACAAACTGATTGGACCTTATCAGTGTGGCTTTAGACCTGGCAAATCAACCACCGACCAGATATTCACCATGCGCCAAATCTTGGAAAAGACCAATGAAAGGAGAATCGACACACACCACCTCTTCGTCGATTTCAAAGCTGCTTTCGACAGCACGAAAAGGAGCTGCCTCTATGCCGCGATGTCTGAATTTGGTATCCCCGCAAAACTAATACGGCTGTGTAAACTGACGCTGAGCAACACTCAAAGCTCCGTCAGGATCGGGAAGGACCTCTCCGAGCCGTTCGATACCAAACGAGGTTTCAGACAAGGCGACTCCCTATCGAGCGACTTTTTCAATCTGCTGCTGGAGAAAATTATTCGAGCTGCAGAACTGAATCGAGCAGGTACAATCTTTTATAAGAGTGTACAGCTGCTGGCGTATGCCGATGATATTGATAAAGCACTCATGACTTGGCTCCTACGTCACTGTTGACAGTCATAACTTTGAAGTTGTAGATAATTTCGTCTATCTTGGAACCAGCGTAAACACCACCAACAATGTCAGCCTGGAAATCCAACGCAGGATTACTCTTGCCAACAGGTGCTACTTTGGACTGAGTAGGCAATTGAAAAGTAAAGTCCTCTCTCGACGAACAAAAGCCAAACTCTATAAGTCGCTCATAATTCCCGTCCTGCTATACGGTGCAGAGGCTTGGACGATGACAACAACCGATGAGTCGACCTTAAGAGTTTTCGAGAGAAAAGTTCTGCGAAAGATTTATGGTCCTTTGCGCGTTGGCCACGGCGAATATCGCATTCGATGGAACGATGAGCTGTACGAGATATACGACGACATTGACATAGTTCAGCGAATTAAAAGACAGCGGCTACGCTGGCTAGGTCATGTTGTCCGGATGGATGAAAACACTCCAGCTCTGAAAGTATTCGACGCAGTACCCGCCGCGGGAAGCAGAGGAAGAGGAAGACCTCCACTCCGTTGGAAGGACCAAGTGGAGAAGGACCTGGCTTCGCTTGGAATATCCAATTGGCGCCAAGTAGCGAAGAGAAGAAACGACTGGCGCGCTGTTGTTGACTCGGCTATAATCGCGTAAGCGGTGCCTACGCCAGTAAAGAAGAAGAAGAAAAATCAAACGTGGTTATACCTAAGCTTCTTCTTTACTGGAGTAGAAATCGTTTACGCGGTTATATCCGAGTTAACAACAGTGTTTCATTAAGATATCCTAATTTTTATTCAAGTAACAGCTTGTCCGGACGGACATCCTGATCATTTATGTATATACATACATATATACCCCTATATATATCTCGCTTAGTTTTAGGTACTTAATCCGTACAACCGCTAGGTGAACAGAACTATTATGCTCTGTAGCAACATGTTGCAAGTGTATGAATTTCAAAATGTTCGGGGAGGTAGTTTTGAATTTATGAAAGGCACCGACTTTGCTTTAAAGTTTTGAACGCAAAAAATCTAATCTAAAAGGGTAAAGAAACTGTCGCAACTTCTTCAATTTTTTCCAATCGACTTGCAATTTTGACAAAGCAACTTTAAGATATTATGCAATCTCATAGAAACGTATATTTTGGAATCAAATGTACGTATGTATATGTATGGTATCAGTATGTCTCCTCATCTATCTATCTATATACCTAAATACAGATGCTTGGATTTATTTCTATTAGATTTATGGTAGAGGTAGCTTTCATTCTTTTGTTCCCTTGTTTTTATGTGTATTTATATTTGTATGTGCACATGCATTTTTTGGGTTGAGCATCAATAATCTGACAGCATAAACACCTTCCGCGTGCTGAAGACATTTGCCATAAAAATTCCGTAAAACAACAAAGACTAATAGAATTACAAAACTATAACTCTGAAAATGCATGCTCACATAGATATCTACATATGTATTTAGATGTAGGGTATGACTGCGAAAGAATCCATGAGCTTATCATAATGCAAATCGAATATGTGTAATTTTGCCAGAAGTTTTCAAAACATTACTAACACATTTCCACAAGCTCATCAGAATAAATTCAAGCTTTCTTAATATTTACTACTCGGCTGTAACACATATATTTTTTGTTATATATGTATGTATATTTTATTGGTATTATTTTCAATGATAGTTGACAAAGTATTTACTATCTCCAGAAAACTTTTTGGCGTCGTAAATAAATTGGAAATGCGCCCTTAATTGTCATATGAAGATCTAACTTCAAACAAACATAAAAAATGTAACATCTAAGCGTAAAATTCAACCACAGAATCAGAATCCAAGCAATTTTATACTATAACTCCTTCACTGAACGACATATTTAGCATAAGATTTATTAGAAAAACGAAAATCATTATATGTAGGATATGGAAGTTAGGGCAGTACGGATCCGATTTTATCTATTTTGCCAATACCACATACTTTTAACATACCACATACTAAAAAATTTCCCTGGGTTATTAGGGTTACGTCAAGTTTTCGCACAAGTTTATCTATTTTAGACACAAAATTACACTGTTAAGCGTAAAACACGCTCTGCAATTTTCATTGAGATAACTCAAATATTGGCCAATATATGTAGTATAAAGCCACCGGAAGATCGAAAATTTTTATATTAGGTATATAGGGGCTCAGGAAAGTATTGACCCTATTAAACCCGTGTTTGACACACAGACTTACTATTATCTGAAAATGATTTTCTCTCAATGTTCAATTGTATATTCCTTACATTGACAGATATTTTTGGTCAAAAATATACTATAGGTACTGAGATCCAAATATTCGGTACCTAGGGCTTGATCAGGTCTAGTTGGATTTGGACAACTTTTAGTCATAAGGTGGCTTACTTTAAAGAAATTATTAGTACAAAATTGTATCCCGTTATAGTAATTACTTTTTGATTTCTGTACTGTTAAGTTAAAGAATGAAATGGCATTCAAAATTATGCTTTATGGGAAGTAGGCGTGGTTGTAGTCCGATTTCGCCAATTTTCACACTGTCATATACGAATATGAGAAGAATGCCAGATACTAAATTTATCCTAAATCGGTAGATCTGGTCCTGATATAGAGGATTTCACCAAAATGTGGGAATGCCACCAATGGCCAGACAATTTCTCCGGTTCCTATAAAGCACTTCCATACCACCCGAAGGTAAAATTTAATGTCTCTGGCACATTTAGTTATTGATTTATTGCGCTTTTAGTACCGTTATATGGGAGGTGGGTGGGGTTATCTTCGGATTTCAGCTATTTTCACCGTCGATAGCAGTTCTTATAATATTTGTGCTGGACGAATTTTGTTGCTGTGGCTTTAGTAGTTTAGGAGATATATGTATGTATTAAACTTATTAGATGGCGGCTCTAAGCCTACTTTTTCAAAATTTGTTGTCCACTGATGCCTCTTAGTACTACATACATACGATCCCCAGTTTTATGTCTTAATATAATGCTTAGTTATGGCACTTTTTAGGTTTTCGATCAATGGCGTTTTGTGGGCCGGATTCCAAATTATTTATATTTATCTATATCGATTAGTTTTAGGTTTTACACACAACCGTTAGGTGAAAAAATTAGTATACTTTGTAGGAACAGTTTGCAAATGTATACAAATTCCTAGTACTTCGAATTTTTTGTGTTATAGTCAAGGGGTCAACCAACGACCTACTAAAATGAAAAAAATAGCTGTACGCGTTGGAAAATTTTTTTTTAGTTAATTGTTAGTTAGTCACGGTACATAATAAAATATTTATACCAGGTCATTTAAAAATATTTTTAAATTTTATATTGTTTGGAAAAGCTATGATGTCTTTATTACAAAAATGTAATTTAACACCTCCATCTTCTGACGTACAACAGACACTACATTGGACATCATTGAGATGATGACATTATTATATTTTAAAGTTACAATGTAATACATATAACCATCACTTCGTTATTTTCAGTATACAGAAGTATATCAGTGCAGTAGCATTCTCTGGGTGATACATTCATAGAACTTTTGAAAAGAGAATGGACATTTATGACAATTGTTTGAAAATGATACGCATGTATCTAACTACATACATACGTATGCAAGGGTTTAAGTTGAGAAATTCTTTGAAGAATCCACAGAATATTATTTTCAACATAAACGTCTTCTTATTATACCTTAGTTTCTTTGTATATATGCATATAAGGTGAAGAATATATGTATGCATAGTATATATGATTGTATTTGCATATTTGAAATCTTATTCAACATACATACGTCCAGTAAATACAACAGTAAGGAAGAGTTGAATTTGACAGCAGCCAAATGTTATATACTCTTATTTAATACCATGTGTTCAAAAACGAACGCCTATCTCCCAAAACTTTCTCACTTCCTTACTGCTAGGAACCTAAAACTCTCCCTGCCAAAATACCGCACTCCGGACAGTTACGGGAAGACTCTTATCGTGCACATATGTACATCAGGCCCGCATGCTACCTGTAAAGGTCGAGGGTATTATGCCCATTGCTCTCTAAGCAGTTCCTGTTTGGGTGTTCTAGAGACCATGCCTGCAGCCACCTGCTTGAAGAATAACCGCCTCCTAGGAACATCAGAAGAAAAGGCGATATACAACCATACAGACAGGCATTTAATCCTATTCACAGAGGAGCTGTTAACACCTTCAATGACTCCCTCCCAGTGAATGGCGTACTTGAAGTCCAAACTCCGCCAACCTGGCGGAGAAGTCCCATTTTGTAAACAGTTGTTAATGTAAAACTAGTACAGATTACATTAAGGTGGGCAATAGGTTGTGCTCCGCCGGATTAATAACAGATTATGGTGATTAGAGTTAGGAAAGTTCAAATGAGTTTCATTCAAATGGTGAACTGTTGCATTTCTTCAATATATTTTGTCAGCTAAATTTAATAAAATATCCGACTCTGATGAATTTTTGTATTTAAGTTACGGAAATCATTATGAATATGGAAAACAAGATATAACATTTCTCACATAATAGCCAAACACGACTGCTGGAAATT
>JBAWJQ010003184.1:0-22292 GCA_037783105.1 Bactrocera zonata | reverse complement strand
TTTTTTTGAATCACCCTATTATACATATATAATAGGTTGAGCCCTAAAAAGCTAAAAAGAAGGGATAATTCTCAGTTTTTGTATCTAAACCGTGAAAAAAGTTAAGTCTCAGAGCACATCTATTATAGGTCTGGGGTGGATGCAAATATCTTTCATATACTCCTGGATTATTCAAATCTATTCAACAGGTCATTATATTATTTTTTTGCCAAAGTCGAGATACATCGTTTTTAACCCTTAAAATTCAATCTCTGCCTCTTTCTCTTCCTGGCCTCAGATCGCCCTAAAATTAGTTTTCTTATAATTTTTGCTATTTTATCTTACGTTTTCAATAGGTTTCAACCTACTATGATTTTCTTTAGTTTGTTGCCATTTTCAAAGGCTTCTGCCCTAGTTTATTATAGAAGATCATTTCTAAGGAAGCTTTGTAGCGAACTACACTTTATATCAAAATTATTACAACGAAACTATTATATAGATTTCCAAGGTGAATCCGAATTTTTAGTCAGGCAATTGTTAATCCCTTAAACGGTATATTTAACAGTGACTAGATTGTATTAAGAAATCTGTCTTTCTGTCGGCATTTAGCTAATGGTTTCTAAGCGGCTAGACTAATTTATATTTTAAGTGGGTTTATTAGTTACCACTGATCGTGAGAAAGTTATAAAAAGTGGTCTCGGTAACCGTTCTTATGTTCGACTTATTTCTGAAATTCAATTGAAAAGCGAAACGAAATAAAATTTTAGTTCATTAATTAAGGCAAAATATTGGCGATTTTGTTAATATTGATATTTTTTATATCCTGAATAAAGTGTGGTAAATAGTACGTATATTTTAGTACTCAGAAGTAAACGTCGAAAATCGTATAGAGTATAGTGTAGGTATAAATATTCAGTGTTACAAGTTGAGCCCGTTAAGCCCATTTAGAAATGTCTCTCCCTTCATGGGCGAACTGTGAGAGCTCAGTTTGTGAGATATGGTTCCAAAATTTTGCACATGTCTTTTCTCTTCAAGCAGCTGCTTATTAGTAGGAATATCGCTTCACTTCAGCATATATGTATCTGCCATTTCGACTGACCGATCAAAATCGAGATAAAGATCTTCATAAAACTCCTTTTTTCTAATTTAGTGAACTACATGAACATACATAGAATCAACATAAAAAAAGTTTCCATTGTATACAAACACGCGGCTTCATGTATAGTTGTTATAAAATTATACATTTGATGGGTTTTCTGTGTTAGCTTTGGTGCAGCTCAAGTTAGCATTTTAAATTATTTTTCTTAATCTACATCCACCCAATTTAAAACAAAATTGGTCTAGTCAAAGCAGGAGCCGCTTCAAGTATCCCAGATACCAGTTTATAACTAATTTATTTAAAAATTTCGAAGTTTGGTTTTAATGTACCCACATGGGAGGAGAATTCTCTAATTATTTTATTGGCTTAGGCTTGATTACTCGGCGTAAATATTTTCATTACTAATGAAATCAAGGTAAGACCACGTATGCCGACTTCACTGAACCACTTCTAGTTTGATCACGACCACCATGCTTATAAAGGCAACGGACATTCGATACCGATAAATCCGCATTACCAAGCTTTTGCACAAAGGAGCAATAATTCACAAAAATAAATTTAAAAAATGTTCTATTTTTAGTGCCACAAATGTATATATTTTTGTTGTTTCCGATCGATTTCGCTCATTGTTATTATTAGATTGCTCCGCTGGCTGGCTCCGTTTTGCTTGAATAAGTATTCGGTACAAGTGAATAGATAATTTTAGCGCATAAATGTGGCATTTACATAATAAATAAACATTTTCGACGCGAACTCTGCCACCATCCACCATACCCACGTCTACTCTGTTGTCTTATATGTATGAAAGTGGTGTGTGTTATCCTGTGTGGGTGCTTGAGATGAACAATAATACAACAAAAGCGTCTGTAGGAGTATTAATAACAATACAAATACATTAACAAATATGAGAAACAATAAGGCTGACAAAAAAACAGCGAAAAGAGCAAAGCACACACATACAAAAGCAAGTTGTTATATATATACATTTGTACATATATATTTATAAAGGGTGATTTTTTAAGAGCTTGATAACTTTTTAAAAAAAAAAACGCATAAAATTTGCAAAATCTCATCGGTTCTTTATTTGAAACGTTAGATTGGTTCATGACATTTACTTTTTGAAGATAATTTCATTTAAATGTTGACCGCGGCTGCGTCTTAGGTGGTCCATTCGGAAAGTCCAATTTTGGGCAACTTTTTCGAGCATTTCGGCCGGAATAGCCCGAATTTCTTCGGAAATGTTGTCTTCCAAAGCTGGAATAGTTGCTGGCTTATTTCTGTAGACTTTAGACTTGACGTAGCCCCACAAAAAATAGTCTAAAGGCGTTAAATCGCATGATCTTGGTGGCCAACTTACGGGTCCATTTCTTGAGATGAATTGTTGTCCGAAGTTTTCCCTCAAAATGGCCATAGAATCGCGAGCTGTGTGGCATGTAGCGCCATCTTGTTGAAACCACATGTCAACCAAGTTCAGTTCTTCCATTTTTGGCAACAAAAAGTTTGTTAGCATCGAACGATAGCGATCGCCATTCACCGTAACGTTGCGTCCAACAGCATCTTTGAAAAAATACGGTCCAATGATTCCACCAGCGTACAAACCACACCAAACAGTGCATTTTTCGGGATGCATGGGCAGTTCTTGAACGGCTTCTGGTTGCTCTTCACCCCAAATGCGGCAATTTTGCTTATTTACGTAGCCATTCAACCAGAAATGAGCCTCATCGCTCATCGGACACGGACGCGAAACACATTTCGAACCGAACACTGATTTTGGTAATAAAATTCAATGATTTGCAAGCGTTGCTCGTTAGTAAGTCTATTCATGATGAAATGTCAAAGCATACTGAGCATCTTTCTCTTTGACACCATGTCTGACATCCCACGTGATCTGTCAAATACTACTGCATGAAAATCCTAACCTCAAAAAAATCACCCGTTATATATATATTAAGGTGTTCGTTATGTTCCAAATTGATTTTCATTTTAATTTTTAAAAGTTATAAGCAGTTAAATTTATACATCAAATGACCTGGACATTCATACAAGTGCCTATACATTCTGTGTTGCTCATACGACATGGTGTTCTATATGAGTACAGGATATTTGAGGGATTACATGAACCTGTGAATAATTTTATGAAAAAACAGTTTAGACCTTTTTTGTAGAGCGGAAAAATTTTATTCAAATATCATTTCTTTAAAGTCAAAGGTTGATTGTGAGTTTGAAAAAAAAAAAAAAAAATTATTACAAATTCCCAAAAAATTCCACATAAAATACGAGGAACAAGTTATTCGATTTATACACCTTTAGAATTTTCACGTTGGGTCCTTCTTTGTAAGACAAAAACTGAAACTTCAGGGGGTGTTTACCCCAGCTTGAGATATAATGAACACCCTAATACACATACATCCATTAGATGAAGTAGAGAGGAATGCCAGCGCGTTAGTAACTGGCGCGATAAGTAAGCTTGGAGTTCGGTTACTAAGTGATGGCGTCGATAGAATGTCACACTAACTGGCTGCCATGGCGCGCCTTTAAGGCGAAAAAGCAAAAACAAAAGCAACGCGATAACAAAATAAAATAGCGCATATTTTTATACGCTGTCAATGGCAGCGAGGAGCTGGGAGACACACACAAAATGGCTCCCATTCGCCTCTATCCTCAGTTGAAGGTGATACTTATACAGCCACCCACACGCACACATATATCTAACATACATATATATATTGAATGATGCTATTCCACCGACTTAAGCACGTTGTTAAGGCATTGACGTTGCGAATCGGCTAGCCCTGAGCACTTCACTGCTTTAGATATTCTATCTTATCTTACTTCTTCTTGCCTATTTTAACTCACTGCTTGCCTGCCTGCTGACTTCTTCTGCTTATTGTTGGCGACATTAAGAATGCAGGCAACAACAGCAACAATAACTACAAGAAAATCAGCCGCATAGTTACAGCACGCTTTTGTGGAAAGGAAAACAATGCAAACGACATTAAGGAAATGGAAAGTAGCGACCAAAGCATGTTGTTATTGTAATGAGCCAAGGGTTGTAGTGGTGTGGTGGGGGAAAAATGTGAGAAATTGTTGGCAGCAGCAGCTGCTGAGTGAATACTTGGAATTGTTGTCGAGGAAATTGTCAGTAGCTGTTTGCATAAAGGCTGCACTATAAAGCTTATAAATCTATGCTGCGGAGCCAAGATGATAAAATGCATAATAGCTGGAAACGATAAAGAAGCCAATTGTGATGAAGAGTGATTGTGCTTGACATGCAAGTGGATGGAGAAGTTGTGTAAGTGCGCATATAAATAGTTTATATGTAAAATGATAGTGTTTAAGGCTTGAAGGTTCGCATGCTTCCTTAAATTTAATTTATGAACAGTTTGGCGAATGAAATGTCATCAATATTTTTTTCACTTTGGTGTGTTTAAGTCATGTGTCTCCCTTTGTTACTTAATAGCTTATTTTCGGCTGCTTATCTGACTTAAACGCCTTTAATAAACTTCATCAGTGGCTCAGAGAAGGATTTGTAGGAAGCCTAATTTGCCTAAAAGTTACAACGAAAGTGGCGTAACATTAAAAGTCTAATTGGATTATAAGAAGCGTTTATATTTCTTACTAACAGCATTTTCCGTTTAAAAACTGAACTGAATAATTCAATCGCCCCTGCATGCGCACTGAGCAGGCAGGCCAAACAATATTTCTCAGTATCAGCTAATATCGGAGATACAAAGTTGGCTGGAAAGAGGGAAAGTAATGTTATGCACCTTCATAGACTTTGAAGGTGCTTTTGACAACACGTTTCACAAAAGCGGAGCAAGAGCATTGGAGAAAAAGAATGTGGCGGCACCGGAGCG
Organism: Bactrocera zonata; assembly: GCA_037783105.1. Lineage (NCBI taxonomy): Eukaryota > Metazoa > Arthropoda > Insecta > Diptera > Tephritidae > Bactrocera > Bactrocera zonata. Next base: position 17,357 of record JBAWJQ010003184.1, on the reverse strand, counting down.
CAGATGAATTGAGGCCGTACGGCGTACCATAATAGCTGAAATCACATTAGGGGATACCAGAATTCGACTCGGCACTACAAAAGGCTGCCCACAAGGTGGAGTGCTATCCTCTCTGTTATGGAGCCTTGTTATGGACGAATTGCTTGTGTTGCTAACTAACAATGGAATCTGCTGTCAAGGATATATGGACAACATTGCTGTCATAGTTAGAGGAAAATTAGAGAACACTCTTTGCGATATTGACAAAGTGGACTAGGTCTAGCTAAAGGATGATGCAGAGGGGTTGGACTGAACATCAACCCCTCGAAGACGACCATCGCCGTGAGACGCAGGTCCCTGCCTGGTCTCATTAATCTAACCTTTGGAGGCAGAGATATAGGGATGACTAATTTGGTCTGCTCTAGAAGCATTATGTTAATCAAGTTATACTCAGCGACAGTCAAGCGGCACTAAACTCGATCTCGAGTCGTTGTGACTTAGAATAATTCTCTAGTTCTCTGTTTTCAGAATCAGTGAAGAAAATCTCTTTATCATCTAACATTTTTTTGAAAACCCAGAAAAAGATGGATGGGACTATGGGCTTCCATGTTTTTATTAATTAAAAAAAATCCTCTTCAAAAACGTGTCTTCTTACTTGCAAGTTGGTATAGCCCCTTCGTTAAATATATTTTTAATTTTTAGTATTATGTTAAAATTTTTTTTCTTGAGATCTTAATTGGCTCAGAAAGGATCTGTTACCTAATTTCAATCACATTTTTAACTATCACGTTTCATTATTTGTATTTTAGTTGCCAAAATGTGCTATTGTTGTCTATTAACACAAGTGGCTTGATAGCAGCTTAAGCTCCATTCAGACAAATACAACTTTGTATATGTGAACTTATGCTTGCGAGTATGATAAACCAAAGCTGTATACATTCATACATACATGTACATCTATATTTATAGGCCATGAGACCCTTATTAAGCCACTGCTCATATGTGTGAACAGGCCATGCTGTGCAAATATTTTCGCTCATTAGCCCTGTGCAGACCTTAAGGCGGGTCAAACAACACCTAACAGCACTCATACACACAGACATGCAAGCATAGTAAATGGAAAAATACAAATATCAAATATTTGTTTAGGTTCAACGAAATGAATTTAACAACGAGCCCAAATTGGCGTTTGCCAAGCCTTAGTGTCGCCTGAAACTACAGGAAGAAGATATATTATATGCCAAAAATCTACTGCAGTCATTTATATAAGGATATACTATGTATGTATGTCTGTGCCATGAATTTTTTCTTCCAACACATTGGTTCATTTTGTGCTATTGCCTTTATATTTTGCTCAGCCTAATTGAGCGATCCACCCTGCAGATATTGTATTATTCATTGTTGCTTTAACGGCGAAAAAATTTTTCTTTCATTACCTCGTGTTTGTTATAAGCCCTTCCGCCTTAAACGGTATTTGCACAGGATCTGACACACACTTGCACACACACATATATATATATATGTATATGGCCACCTTTAGTAAATTATATACAAATATATTATTTTGGCAGCTTTTATTGGCTTTAAGTAAACAGTCGAGGAAACAAGAAGAAATGCTTCATTGGCGCCGGTGTTTAGTTCATAAATTCCTTTGGAGCCAAATTGGCTGCTGTCTCTCTGGCACATAAATATTCTGTATACTCAAGGTCTCATGTCCACAACAACGTCCCTGCAGTCTTTTTATAATCAACATAATTGCAGGTCTTGTCATTTGCAAATATTTTTTGAGGCAAGGACAAACTGTTATAATCGTGCGACAAGTAGTGTTGGCAGGGTATATAGTATGTAGTATATATATACATTCATATATGCTTTTTTTTCTCTGGCACTTCCCTTATACAATTTCACCATACATCTATTTTAGGCGCACCGCCATTAATATAGGTACCTCAGGCTTTGCTTTCTATTTCCTTTTTTCTCCATCAGGCTTGATATTTATTTTGCTGTTCCCTTGTTTGCTTTAGCTTCCATTTTTAATCCACTTCGAGCCCATCATTGTTATTCTTTGCGGCTGTGCAAATTTGCACAAGTAATATTATTGCTTTTTATCCATATTTTTCATATTTTCTTTATTGATTTTCATATTTTTTGCATTTTAGCATTCAATTTATGGTTTTGGCGTTTGGCTGATGCTTTTTATGCGTATTTCTTTCTACTTTTTTAGGTTTCATAATTTGTGGAAAAATTCCCTGGGTCTTCGTATATTTTATTCAATTTAATGCATTGTTTACTTATCTTTATGTTGGGTATTTTTTTTTAGCAACATTTGAAAATTTTTTATGAGGAAAGCAGTTTTTGCTTTGATTAAATCCCATTTACCGAAGGATATTTAAGAGAACTTTAAAGAAGCTCTTTTTATGTGTATGTAAGTACATAAATTTCTTGCTTTTCTCCAAAAAAATTCTTTATGTGACCACAATCTACTCATGACACTCACTTAATTTCTTATTAAGTGTCAGTAGAATTCAAGTTTCAGTAGGAAAAAGTCTTGGAGAGCCAAATTGAGAAAATAACGAAGGACAAGCCAGATTTTTTTATCATTATATCCGTCATCACCGGAATTTCCATTGAAACTTTGCGTGAATTCACCAAAAATCAGCTGAAATCTTCATTGAAATTCATTACAATGGAATTGAGCATCTCCAAAACATCGAATTATCGCATTTTGACCGAAAATTTGGGCTTACGAAAGGTGTGTGGTGTTCGGCACAAATTGACTGACGACCAAAAATTGCTCAGAATACAACAATCGAAGCACGATTATTTCACCAAAAATCACATTTTAACCATTAACCACTCCACGTATTCACCTGATATGGCACCCTGCGACTTCTTCCTTTTCGGCAAAATGCAATTGCCCATGAAACGAAAGCGTTATGCAGTCGTAGAGGCCATTCAAAAGGCTTGCTCCGGCATACTGGCGGCCATACCGGCCAACGAGCTAAAACACTCGTTCGACACGCTTTTGTACCTTGCAAAAAGCTGTATTGAAACAGCAGTCCTGTTTACTTTGGAATGCACCTTGTAAAAGTCAAAAGTCTGAACTTGTAACAGAACTTATGGCAGGAAGGAATATATGTCCTCACGACACATGGAGGGCTTCACAACCTTTAGCTCTAGCATGTACGACTTCTTAGTATATTAGATATTATTGTTTTTTATTATATATATTTTCATACAGATTATTAATTAAGTATAGGAAGGTGGTAGAATAAAACAGAGTGTTAGCCAAATGTATGAATCGATCAGTTTGTTATTCAAAATTCACATGCGAACAAAAAATATGGCACGCACTGTATAGAAAAGGCATCTATATAACTGTTCAAAATAACAGATTTATCTGATCTTGATGTTATGAAAGTATCGTAATTATGAGTATTAAAAATCCGTAAAATTTAACAAATTTTTTCTATTTTTCTCTTTTTTTCTTTCAGCACAAATTCAATGAAACCAAAATATGCTGTGAATGAACTTAACCCCGCCTAATAACAAATCTAAGTTCAGATATATATGTATACTTATATATATATGAATATGAATTTGTAATACACCGCCAAGCAAGCTCAGTGAAGCTAAGAAAGCAAACAATGTGATTTATGACTGTACATATTACTCATACGCACCGTCTCCATACATAGCAGCCGCTTTAAAAGAAACGGAAAAATATATAAAATCTGTTTTCGACGACTGTCAAACAGAAACTACACACAACGCAGAATCAATAAGCGGAGCAGAAGTCAAGGGCGAAAAACCGCAATGTCTGAAAACCGCAAGAACCACAACAATTGCAACAACAACAACTGCAACGGCCACCAGCAATTGAATGCCAAATAGTAACCAACGGTTATTTTCATCTGCTTTTGCAAAATTTATTATGTTTACACAAGGGTAAGTCGATAAATATGTACATATTTGTAGAGCTCATAAATTTATTGTCAGTATATTTGCATGTATGTGTGTGTGTATATATGCATTTGTATGAATATTTGCGCTTAATGCGAAAGATCAAATTGATTGCCCTGGTGGTTGTTGTATTGTTGTTATTGTACGCTGTCATATTGACTTAAATTTATTTGTCGAGCGTAATTGTGGCTGACGGCTGGCGTAATCACCCGCAAAAATGTGTCAAAAAGTCAAATTGTCGCGAAAAGCGTTCGTTTGGAGAAATGTTCTTTTGGACTGAGTGGGGGTAAGGTGGTGAAAATAAATGTTTGTGTAGCGAAGAAGAATTAAAAATAATAAATTTTAAAATTACTTAAATTGCAGATGCAAAAATTGTGGATGTCAGTATGTAATATTAATATTTATTTATGATTTTAGTGTAAATTAATGCTTTGAGTAAGTCTATACCATAGGTAGATGTGGAATTATAGAAATACTTTATTTTTTATAAAAAGTTTCGTCAATTTGACTGCAAGTTTGGCCTCTCAGAAGATGAATATGTAGTTTTGTGACTGTAGGCGGTCGCAGTTAACCCACCATTGGACACATTGTTTCCTCTGATGGTAACCAAATTAAGTATTATCTAACAACTCAGTGGACTTGGTAAAAAGTCTTATTTTTTCACCGCAGCTGCGCAATATTTCTTAACTTGAACCATATTGTGGAATATAACTTGTTTCATCCGATGGAAGGATAGGCATTCACAATGACTCAGCATTTCATCATACTTAGTGAAAGCTCTGCACTCCGCCGAATCACTTTTTTCAATTTTCTAAAGGTGAAGTCTTAAGGTTAGGTGCCTTTTAAGCCACTTTAATAAAACTTAGAGGTTTGTGGTATGTCCTGTCTTCCTGAGTTACTTTTGGGAACTTTAAACAAACCACGAAGGAGCTGAATGACCTGCTGAGAGGAAATGTGCTTCCAAGTCACACCCTTTTATTCATCTATGACTGGGATCTCAGATGACATTAACCGAGTTATGTGCGTCTAGTTGAATTAACTCATGCAGTGAGACTTTGTATTGCCGCTACGGAAGCCTTAATTGTCTCTTAGCTATCCAGTAGAAGGTATATGGACGTACTGGTTAAAGCAGGAGCCCACTTGGCACCTTCTGTTATGCCTAAAATTTCTGTTTGAAAGACTGATTTGTAGTCATTTATTTTGAAGTAAGCTTCCTGTATATGAATTACTACAGAAGAAAATGCTCCTGTTTCCATTTCATCCTTTTTTCGGTTCGACGTTGAAACTGTCGATCACAAAATCACTGGTCTAATGTTTTATACTGCAGAATGAAAATAATGCGTTTACTTCCTTTATCGGTCGAATTAATCTGGACCACAGTTTTTTAATAAGTTCTAGTAGGACAGAATGCCCGTAGTGACGCCTAACATAGCTCTAATGGCCTAAAATCATGAGCCGGCTGATCAAAAGCATTTTCTCATCTCTCACTTTTATGTGTATTGGCCAGATGTACAGGCTAACCTCTTGCGCCTTTGTTGAGATAGTTTTTATTGCGCCCGTAATCCCCAGCAAGCAGGCTTGGGGCACCTTTTTTACGGCTTTTTTTCGATAATGACATCCACCATACCACTGCACCATATATTGGTACGGGGCGAATGGCACTTGCTTATAGCGAATAGACCATAGGGATCGTAAACCACACTTTGGAGTAATGGCTCACCGCTGGGGTTCCAGACTGGAATTTGTTTTTTTTTTTTTTTTATTTAGGATGATTCCACCAGTTCTAAATTCTATTAGGTATTTTCATTTTCCGGTATAAAAATCAAATACCAACGGATCTGTCAGGCTTTGCTAAGCCTGCAACAAAAACATATATAAATCCAAATATGTGTACTCCGGTGCCAATTAAGAGTTTTTTTTTCGAAAATTTCGGTCAATGTGTGAGATATATAATTGAATTTCAGGGAGATGCCTTTGCTGATAGTAGTATGTCTGTTTTTTACAAATAAGTTGAATCGCTATAACGGTGCATCTTTGTCCTTGGAATGAATAAAATGGGATGAAAACTTACCCATGAAAGTTGAAACTTCTTATAGTATAGATAGCTTAATATTTTAAAAGATACACACATAAATATATAATAGGTATTAATGAGCAAAATGAAAATAAAAATAATAATGTACACGGAAAACTTCACATTTTCATCAAATGAAAAATTGTATTGCATTATAAAGACATAAAGGTGGAAAATCGCATCCATTGTGCCTGCATTTTCACTGCTCAAACGAGCTATTAAACTCTAGCGTTCATATTTTCCTTCATTCTCTGCGCGTTCGCCATTATAAAAGTTTGAAATTCAATGCTTGTGCTCATGCATATATTTACGCCACTGAAATGCTGAATATAAATTTATGGATATTTCTAAGCAAGACAATAAAAGTCAAAGGCCCGGCAATCTTTCATCATTTTGCAATTTTATTGACGTTAAAAGTGTTGGAGAGCAATACTCTGCAATAATAAAACATAACAGTAAAAGCATAAATAAATACCAATGAAGAAATGAGGTGAAATAACGGTATTTTAAAGATGGCTGCCGTTCAGAAGGTTTGCTTGCGCGCCTTTGCGGTCCGAAAAATGATTGCGTATACGCTGTGGAGTACACACAGCAACCGCGGAATGGAAACAATGCGGCGCGCTAACAATTCTAAGTAAATATAAGGCAAAAATATGCGATTTTCATGCTCAACAGACGCCAGCAATATACATTTTTTATTTTTTAATAATTTTTTTATTACATGTTTTTTACTGTTTATTATATTTTAGTGAAGTAAAAAATTTATGAATTTCATATTTTCCAAAAGCAACTCTGCTTGAATTCAAAACACTTCTTCACCTTGGCAACGTCTTAGCAGCAGAAGCATAGCACAGCAAGCAGCTTGCCAGCCATCTTCACCTGTGGCGAAATTGCGGTCAGCAGACGATAGCGAAAAGATACAAAAACAACAACAAAACGCTCGCCACTTGCCAGCATAGCTGCACTCGAATATTTTATTTATGAGCTCACCCACATAATTATCGGCATGATTTATAGCAGTTTCACCAAGGTTTGGTGTTTGTTGCCAACAACAACAACAATAACTGCAATGGAAAATGAAATTTTGTTCACGAAGAAAAGAAAACAATAAAAGCGTATGAAAATTGTGTAATAACCAGCAGCGTTGAAAAGCGAGAGCACAAATTTGCATGCAACTCATGAAGCTCCTGCTGACACTCACACGCACCCACACATATACATATACATGTATTATATCACATATTCAAAGTCAAGCCACATTTAATGAATTATGTGACCTTTGTGGCCAAAATTTTCCACTCAATGTTTGTTGTTGCAGTTGAAAATTTCTTCGTTCTTAGTTGGAATTTTTTGTTGCCTTCCATCTTCTGCTTTTTAACACTCTGCTTGTACAAATATTTTTTGGCACATATTCTTGCTTGACACTGTGTTTTATTTATTATGCAAATCTCAATGGTATCATGTCGACCACTTGCTTACAATGTCCTTTTATCGGCAATCAACTGGGGCCACCTGCACGGTGATTTATATACTCCAGTGACCGTGTTCTGCCACTTTAAATGCTACTGGTCTATAATAAATTTTGTGCTTAGTTAAGCCAAATATGTGTGTGTGTGTTACAACGGAAGCCGCCATTTAAGCAACGAGGAGGTGAAAAAAAAATTAATTTATGTGGCACCAAATTAGAAGCTAGTGTTAGCTAAGATGTTGACTTTTGTATGAGCTACTGAATCAAATCAGTTTGCGCTTGGATAGAAAATGAAAACTTTAACGAAATTACTTACATTCTTTCCTTCTTCAATTATTTTATTCGTTTTATTCATCTAAGCTCAATATTACTTAATTTTATCAAGAAACATACAAGTATTTTTCTATTTGAATTTTGGTTAAAACTGGCACAGAAATTTACATATCTACCGTATGGGGAAACAGAAGCTTTCAACATCAAAAATGTCCTTAGAAATGGGCACCCAAGACCTATGAAAATTATCCATCCTCACTTTGAGTCAATATAAGCACGTTGACACTTAAACCCATTCTTCATACAGTTGCCTCGGTTGGGGTGACCCTTAGTGCCTTCAGTGAATTTAGAGATTTTTTATTGCTAATCGACTCTTTAGCGACTTCTACTCTCTATTGTTTTTGCAACACAATCACGTTTTTGGTATAAGTCTAATATTGACGCGCTTTATACTGGAAACGTTAACCAAAATGTGTTGAGGCGATCTAGGGAGATGTTGAATCCGTTGTTATCTCTATAATAATAACACGATGGTTTTTAAGCACTGCTTTTCATTTTTTTGATGTTATCGAGACACCTCGCATGGGAAGAGTTTTAAATGACTTCACACCCTTCACTGTGTGTTTTCTGCTACTTAAATACTTGTGATTATGACTTCCAAAAACACTTCTACATCGTTTTTAATGATTTTATAGTTGTTTTCTTTCCACTTATTAAGACTCTGTTTTTTTACATTGTTCTGCTATATATAACTCTGTTGCTTGAATAATAACTTAACAAGTAAGGAAATGCTAAGTTTGGGTATAACCGAAAATTTCGTAATCTTGCAACTTGCAAGGATTAAAGCCAGGGAAATACCTTCAGTTACATAAGACTTTTTAGTTATATGGGTTCTAGGACAAATTTTCACTATGATGCATCGTTATTAAAAAACACGGTCTCACAATTTTATCAACATATCCACATATTGGATAATATATTTGCTTAAAAGGGCGTATTTTGCTTATTGATGAAGTCATTCAGGCAGAAATGAGCCTCATCGCTGAAATTGATTTTTCGATGAAAACCCGGATCATTTTCAAGTTGTTTCTCAGCCCGAGTCACGAACATACGACGATTCTGGTGGTCAAGCGGCTTTAATACTTGTATCTTCTTAGGATGTAGGCTAAGATCTTTTCGCGAAATTCTCCACAACGTCGTCACAGAGACGCCCAACGCTTGAGAACGATGTGTGAGAGATTGATTTGGGTCTTCCTCAATTGATGCGCCAACGGCAGCAATATGTTCGACACTACGGGCACTTCTTTATCTCACTGGCAAGGAAATATTTTTTACTGCCCCTGTGGATTAAAAATTTTCCACTAGGCGTTCAATTTCTGATATGACAGGAAGATTATGACGACCATGAATGAGACGTGGCGCTTTTAAAGTTGAGGACGCTGACTCCAAATTTTGGTAGTAAAATTTAATAATTTCGACTTTACTGAAGATAAATGTTAAAAACACTAGAAAAAATATGGCGTCGTTTGCTGTACCTATTGGTCTACTTTTGTAGCCTTCCTTTTAAAAAAAACCTGTTACAATCACCCAGAAGTTCGAAAATCTTTATATTAGCTCCATCCGGGCTCAGGAAATTATTCAACTCATTTTGTATACACAGAGATATTCTCAGGAAAGGATTTTGTCTGAATTTCATTTGTATATCTTATACATTTACCGATACTTTTGGTAAAAAGTCAACTACTTATATATACTTTTGTTTCCATATTCGGTACCTAGGGGCTTGGTCACTTTGGTTTGGGCTTAGACAATTTTATTTCATAAAATGGTATACTCTCGATTTGTATACTGGAAAATTAAACTATAAAACGGAATTGAAAATTCTGTTATAAGAGGATTAGGGGTGGTTTTATTTCGATTTCGCTGAATTCCACACTGTAAGATAGGATAATCAAACGAATATTATGTGCCGACTTTAGCTAAAATCGGTCAAACAGGTTCCGAGATATCTGATTTGACCTCAAAGTTGACGGTGCCTCGTCCGTTGTGCAATTTTGACACAGGTTCCCTTAAGCCCCACCATTTTCGTGGTAAAATTAAATGCCTCTGGCGAATTTAGTTATAATTTTATTGAGCTTTTAGTAGTAGTTGTAGTTTAACAATATCGTTTTTGGGAGTGGGGGATTTGGGGTGTGGGGGTGCGTCCGATTTCATTTCACATTTTTCACATTTTTCACACTATCGGTGGTAGTTCTTATAATATTTGAAGTGGGCGAATTTTTTTATTGTAGCTTTAATGTTTTTGGAGTTATGGACATAAAACTTTTTAAAGCGCGGGCCACGCCTACATTTTCTAAATTATTTGCCTGCAGGTGCCCCTTGATTCTGTGATCCACTATGATAATTATTATTAATTTAGTGCTGAGTTATGTATCTTGAAACGTTTTCGGTTAATGAGGTTTTATGGCCGTGGCAGTGATCTGATTAAGTTCATTCACTCATCCTTAGTTTTTGGCAAGGAGCGCATTTATTATGTTTCCTTCAGATATCTCAATTTTCACTCAAGCTACAGCTGGCATGGACGGACGAACGGAAGGAGAGACGGATAGGCAGACAGACAGACAATCACCCGGTTTCAACTCGCCTCGTCATTCACTATATTTTATACATACATAACCCTATATCTAACTCGACTATTTTTAGTTGATACGTTCAACTGTTAAGTGGACAAAACTACCTGTAGCAACATGTGGCATGAGTAGAAATATGTATATACATATATAAATACAACTCAATTTCAAAATTCACTGTTATATTCTTCATTATTTTGCTTATTAGAATTTTGCCATAATACTTTTTAATTAAAGAAAAAAATTATTGCCTGTGAAAGGAAACTAAACATCCAATTCCACCACACATACAATCCATAAATATTTTAATGAACTAAAATCGCACCCTCACAACTTCTATTGAATGCTATCCCTACGAAAGCCATCGTCGTTAGCCTTGACTACCACCACCCGCTGTCGGTCATTGCTCCTGCGTCTGTATTCATTTTATCGCCTCCTTTCAGCTAATACTGACAGTAATGCGCTGAGATATTTTATGAAATATTTTATGCAACATGTCATTGCCACAAATTGCGAGTAGTCCGTTGCACGTGCGCTGTGTTAAGCCGTTAAGACCACTCTTCAGCATTCTGCGCTCCCGCGTTCGCCAGCAACGTTCCCTCTGCACACTGCACCCCACTTGCTACACGGCATTTTGTTCCCCAACTATCGCTGAATGCAATTTGCCAAAGTGTGTCAGTGGGCAAATACTAAGCCTTGCCAACACACGAAGCGACACTAAGAGGCGTTGGGTGGGGGACTTTGACAACGAAGGACAACGCGCCGCAATGAGTTGGTTAAGTCGCATTTATGTGCTTGTGCTTGTTGTTGGCGGCTTCGTTACTAGGTTGTTACACATTTAGACATTTTTTATATACTTATGATTATATATATATGTACAAGTATATTATATGTAGGTTTAATGCAAATACATGTGTATGCAAAATAGCATTTCCGCTGCAAACAAAAATAACTAAAGAGCGCAGCGAAAATGAAAGAAAAGCAGAACGCGACATTGCCGTTGCTCTAATTTCGCTGAGCGCGCCGACATTTCGGAATTTCCGCACGAACACGCATTTGCTTGCAACAAGCGTTTGCCTTCTTACTCTAGTATGTATGTATATATATATGTATGTGTGTGTGTGCTTTTATGATGTGAGTGTGTGTGTGTGGCATTTTCATTTGCTGCCTGTTGGCGCGTCGAAAAGTGCATTGTAATGAACCGCACACACACTTATGCATTATATAAGTATATATGTGAGCATTTGCCGCCACATTGTTTACCGCATTGTGAACGACATGTGGTGGCGCCGGCTGAAAGCCTTGTTACCACCAACAACTCTCATAAAAGTACACAATCGTGTGTATTTAAAGTTTTTTATTACTTCTACTCACTCCCTAGCGTTCGTGCAACATTTTTAACCGTTGACGCTTGTGTGGCATGTGGCACAGCTCTGGTCGCCTCAGCTTGCATTTGCTTGGCAAATATTTCTTAATTTAACAAATTAGCGCCAACATGTAATTTACAGCAATTTTACCGTTAATAATTTGCATTCATGACGCCGTTGCACGCCATCAGCTGCTTTGGGCGGCTTAAGTGGCGAGAACACTGCATAAATATTTGATTTATTTACCTGAGTGCGTGTGTGTGTGTGTGAAAATGTAAATATCTTTCGGCTTATAACTTTAGTGGTTACTAAGTGAAAATGGTAAATAAAATTTAATGGGAGATATAAATAGTGACGTTCTCTTTATACGAGGTTTTGACCCACACCTGTCAAAAAAGTCTTGCGGTATTTTTATTGAATTAATTCGTGTGGCACCCATACATCGAGATTCTTAGTGACTCCAAGCTTCTTCAAATGGTTTATAACAGTTTGATGACTACTATGCCGGTGTCTTTCGACCAATTCAGCGATTTTATCGCAATTTTCGACGACAGGCCTTCCGGAGCGTGGCGCATCTTCGACCACCTCTACACCAGAACGAAAACGTTGAAACCATCGTTGTGCGGTGGAAATGGAAACTGTATCGGGTCCATAAACTGCACAAATTTTATTGGCGGCTTGAGATTTTTGCCTTATCGTAGTAGTACTGTAAAATATGCCGTATTCTCTCTTTATTTTGCTCCATGCTTGCGACGCTATAACTCACGAATGACTTAAAAGAAACGACAATCAATCAAACACGTGTTAGCGCGTGGAATAAGCTTTCCAAAAAGGTATAGCATGACCCGATGCGACGAATAAAACTAGAACTACGCGCTTTCAGCGCCAACTAGCGAAAATACCGCAAGACTTTTTTTGACAACCTAATACTATACAGACCGACTGAAGGATTGTCGGATGGACAGCCCGGCTAAATCGACTCAGATCGCCATGCTGATCAAAATGTGTATTTAATTTGAGCGAATTGAATTTACACTATTTTGTACGGCACTTGCTCAATTTTTATGCCATGTAATTTTTATCGCTTTAATATTTAGCATAGCCTCCTTTGTCCGCAACCAATGCCTCAAACCTCTTGGGAACCCTATTGACTAAATCTTTGTATTCTTTTAGTAATGAAGTTTCATACTTCTACACATCTAGTAAGTTATTCTGCCGTTGTTTTCAGTAGACTGGCATAATTATGTACCCTTAGTTCTAACAAAATATACGGGTTCTCGATAACATTAGTTTTGGGACTTTGAGGGAGCCATTCTAAAGTTTGAATTCATTGACTTCTGAAATACTTGACTGTTTTCGTAGCTTTATGCTTGGGGTCGTTGTCTTACTTAATCAGAACGCTTTTGCTACTATCCAGACTCAATTTTTCCAACGAAGAAAAATACCCTTGCCTTAATATGTCTATATAGTTACTATGCATATTCGCGTTCATATTTCTGTCGATTAAAACTATGTCTTCAACACCACAAAAAATAACTTTTCCGCTGCCAAATTTGAGTGTTGGGATGACTTCACGGCTGGTAATAGTCTTTGATGACTTCCTCCAAACTTAATGGATTCCATCTAACCCGTAAGAATTAATCTTGCATTCATCGATCCTAAATACATTCGCCCACTATGCCGTAGTCTAGTTTTGGTGCGCTTTAGCAAATTTTAGACTTAGTTCTTGATGACGTTTAATTTTGCGCCTGGTTTTAAACGCCTGCTTTCCAACACGCGGTGTTCATGTGAGAAGTTTGTTTTCCGTAGGTCCTCTCCAAGTCATCAGAGGATTCATAGTTCATCTGTCGTGGTTATTTAAAATGAAGCACTGATATTTCAGTTTGCAATATTCTTCATTGACCCAAGCGAAAATTCAGCTAAATTTGTAATTTGCCGATATGAGCGCCCTTGATTCAACTATTGAAGCACAGCCTTTTTATTGAGAGCCTGCTATTTTTTTAATTTTTCTAAAAAACACAAAGTTAAACAGCTTCACAGAAAACATCTTTTTAATTCTAAGCGATAAATTATAAAATAAAAAATACCGAAAATTTAGTCAATTGATAAATCGGACGTGATACAAACCAAACGCCGCCAGAAAAAATTTAAAAACTGTACCTTTATATTTCCGAGGAAAAAACTCTACTAGTGTACCAATTTGAATATATGTATATTGTAGAATTTTCCAAAATCAGCAACTATAAACAGATTTCTATCACGAAGATTTCGAAATAAAAAGGTCGTTAAGTGGTACACTCCATTTTCCGTTATATTTTCACAGAAGAAATTTACTCTTGCAGCTTCTTAGCTTGTGTGGTCAGTTTTTAGTCTAGCAGAAGTTAATTAAGCCGAGTTCTATGGTGGTACTCTATGTAGAAATCGAACAAGCTCATTATTGGAGATCTGACATAACTTATAACTGAAATACTAAGGGTCAGTAAATGGTGAACTAAAGACTTAAAGAAAATCATTAATGAATTTCTAAGACAAAAGCATATTTAATGTAAAAAATAAGAACTGGAGTAATATTCGAGTAAGTAACCAGAAAATAAATCACGATTCTGCCTATTAAACAAGTAACTAAAGTTCGTTGTCTTTTTTTAAAGCAAAATATTTTGCCCGATGATTGATTACTTGCACATTTACCAGCAAAAATTTGATTTAAGTAATCAAATAACTGCAAATAAGTGACACCGTTTCCACCTGCCAGTATTTGTTTGTGTTTTAGTCACCATTTTCTGACATTTCGAATAAACTAAAGCAAATTGCCCATACTAAAGTCGCTGCCAATCAGTTTGAGTGATGATTGATGACTCCATTTAACATGTTTATTTCGAGTCTCTGTTGACTGCATGACAATAAATAATAATAAAAAAAACTTGAGCGGCGTCATAAAAAAGTAATCTAATGAGATTACAACACGAACATATTAAATAAGTGCAGCGATAAATAAAATTAAGTTCGCTCGGCAAACAAGCGCGGCCAACTATAACCAGGGCAACGACGGGGGAGAATAACAAATTTGTTGCTAGTATATTATACCTGAATACCTAGCGACCTATATACACACATAAATACCTCCATACACATACAATCATACATACACACATATACAGTCATACTTTTACAGCGAAAAATATTTGCTTGCGCTGCAAAAACCACCGTCAACTGTTGATGGATGAATGAAGTCGGTGTGGGTAATTCGTGGTGACACAGTTACCGCTGTAACCGATTGCGAGTACATTTGTCAAAAGTCGCCAACAACAAACATAACAAAAACAGCAAGCACATTAAATAGCAATGAAAACTAACAACAACAAATATACGTACAATTGCAACGAATTATAAATGACAGCTGCGTTTTGTTGTTGTAAAAGTTGGGAGTTGTATAAATAACTGAAAACAACAACAAACAAGATAAAACGTTAACTTCGTTTGCACGGTACTATAATACCCTTTACAGATTAAAAAGTTTTCATATAAGAATTTGATTTGGAGCGGTCAGTTTGTATAACAGCTATATGCTATAGTCGTCCGATCTGAATAATTTTTTGTGAGATCGTAGCGTTGTTTTGAGCAATAGTTTGTACTAAATTTAGTGAAGATATCTTGTGAAATAAAAAAGTTTCCCATATAAGAACCTGCTTTTGATCAATCAGTTTGTATGGCAGCTATATGCTATAGTGATTCGATCTGAATAATTCCTTCGGAGATTGTGGCGTTGCTTTAGAAAATATTATGCACAAAATTTCGTGAAGATATCTTGTGAAATGAAAAAGTTGCCCATACAAGAGCCTGATTTTTATCATTCAGTTTGTATGGCAGCTATAGTCTATATTTATCCAATCTCAACAATTTTTTTGGAGATTATATCATTATATTCAACACTTTTCTGTACCAAATTTCATGAAGATATCTCGTTAAATGAAAAAGTTTTCCATACAAGCTCTTAACTCCGCTCGTCAAGTGTGTATGGCAGCTATATGCTATAATGGTCTGATATCAACGGTTCCGGCAAATAAATGGTTTCATGGAAAGAAAACGATGAGTACAAAACCTCAGATCGATATTTTAAAAATTGAGGAACTTGTTTGGATATATTCAGGCGGGCAGACCCCGGACATGGCTAAATATACTGAGCTTCTCAAGCTGATCATTTACATATATATTTTATAAAGCCTTAACGTGTCCTTCTGGATTTAATACATTTCGTGGCAAACTCAGTGGACCCTGTACTGGGTATGAAAATTCAATGGGGTGGAAATTCAAAGTTTGTCTGAGCTGTCTGCAGGAATATGAATATTTAGGTTACAAAACGACAAGTCAACCGAAAAAGCTGTTGCATATATATACAATTTACAAATACATATGAATATATAAGATACCGAGCAACCAAGTAAACTAACTCCCCGGCAGCCAACTGTTGGTGGCACTTAAGCAAATGAAATTTGAAAATAAATTTGTGCGGCGAAGGGCAGTTGCTACCTCCTTGTAGCCGCAAAGGGCTCGAAAGCAACGAAATTTTTGATTTATTTCCGTAGTAAATTTTGCGAAATTATTCATTTTCTTCCCTCAAACACAGACACACACATGCAACGCTTTGCTTGCGAGTAAACAGTGTAAGCGTGTGGATTATGAGCTCCGGCACACACGGAAAGCGGCACAGCGGACTGTTTGTTTGCTTTCGACGAGTTCAGTCGCATAAACACGCGAGTTGGCTGTAAGATAGGCGCTTGTTAGCCGCTTATTGTTTGTTTACTTTTGCTTTAATATTTGTTTCGCTACATTTTTGTTTTATTGCTGCTTTATATACTTGATGGCGTGTCCTTTTTGAACCCTTTCGTTTCGTTACGCATGCAAAACACGTAATTTTCGACGTTCAAACAAATCGCCTACACGCAAAGCGGTAAAAATCTCTGCCGCCGCGGTGGGAGTTCATGCACACACGCGTAAATGCATATATATACTCACACATACAACACTGTCCGCCTCCGGCATTTGTATGCGTGCTGCGTTTTCGGCGAAAAGAATGCCAACAAATGACGGCTAACCGAAAGCGTCAACTGTGATTCGCCGCTGTCCCGGCGACGGCAAACCAACGCACGTGGTATACATATGTCGGAGCCCCCTTCAAAATAATGACAACAGAAGGTGAATGAAATGCGAAGCGATTTTTTTGGCTGTTTTAATAACGCTAACGTTTCCCGTAGGCTTTTGGTAGTTGTGATGGTGTTGGTGCTTTGCTTGAGTTTTCGATGTACTTTTTCGATAGTGTGTTAGTTTATGAAGTAAGTTAATAAAATTTTTACATAAAAAACTTTGGACTTCAATGGCATTTTTTAAAGCATAAAAGGCTGTAAAAATACTTTTATCTTGATTTTGTTTGAACAACTATTGCCATGTATTTTTATTCGGCTAATATTTCTTTATCTTTGCTAATAATGTATGTTAAATTTCGTGAAGATACTCGTATTTCATAAAATTAAAAATTCCATACATAAGCTTGAATTTAACCAATCAGTTTGTAAGGCAGCTATATGTTATTGTTGTCCGATCTGAAC